>WOXC01003447.1:0-163852 GCA_011680675.1 Gymnobelideus leadbeateri
GAAGGACCTGAGTTCGGTTCCATCCTCTGACACTTAACACACACAAACAAAAACCTAGCTGTGTGACCTTGGGCAAGTTACTTAACCCCAATTACCCTCCAAAAATAAGCAAATAAATAAATAAAATAAAAAAATAAAAAGCAAAAAGAAAAATCTAAAAAAAAAAAAGAAAAAGGACTAGGACTGATCATGTAGCAATAGCAAGGGATATATGAGTCAGAATACTTCACTGTTACCCAAGATATAAAAAAAAAAAAGGGCGGCTAGGTGGCGCAGTGAATAGAGCGCCGGCCCTGGAATCAGAAGGACCTGAGTTCGGAGCCGGCCTCTGACACTTAATCCGCACAAACAAAAAAACCTAGTCGTGTAACCTTGGGCAAGTTACTTAACCCCAATTGCCCTAAAGGGGCGGCTAGGTGGCGCAGTGAGTAAGAGTGCCGGCCTCGGAGTTTGGATGACCCGAGATCAGATCCGGCCTCAGAAAATGAGCACCCACACATAAATAATGACTAGCCGTGTAACCTTGAGCAAGTTACTTAACCCCAATTGCTTTAAAAAAAAAAAAAAGATGGCCTTCAGCATGCTGGGCAAATTTGTGCCAGATCTATAGAGCATGAACCAGAAATGATTATGCAGGACAAGGCGTAAATAGGTTGCCCTGTACACCTGTGGTGCTGATTAAGTTCTATTAATCAGGTCACAGATCCTTTACAAGATTATCCCCACCATCAATCAACAAGCATTTAACTAAATGAAACCATTTCTCATGTTAAAATGCACATACACAAAAGTTAACATTCAAATTCAGAAAGGTGAGATTTTAATCACTCAACGGAAACTTGTTGTCCTCCTGTTTTTGGTCCAGACTTCAGGGAATGTGACTGTGAGGTGGATGCCTTGTTACCACCCCACTCTGCTCACAGGGTTTCACCAAAGGGTCACTACATGGAAATGGGAGAAACTCTGTAGCAATGGCTCCTCCCAGGAGGGTGAAGGTATGAAGGTCAGTTATGTGGCTAGAAAGCTATGTTCTTTTACTACTATGCCTCAGAGAGAATGGCCAGATATAGAGGCAACCAGTAATGCTACCATAGAAAACTGGGAAAAGTAGCCCAATAATTTGGTACTTCACTTAGCTTAGGGGAACAATTTCTCCTTAGGAGGGTCAGCATCAGAAGAGACCTAGAGAAGCAGGTACCTCAACATCACTCTACTGTAATATACCTGACAAATGGTAATCTAGTTTCTATCTAGATTACTGATACATAATCTAGTTATCTATTAACTAGATTGTTATAGTTAATATAACTATATTATATTTATATAAATATATATTTATTTATATAATGTATAAAACAGACCCAGATGGGACCCAGAGCAGCCCCATATGGGATAGATGAAGAAGTGCTGAAGGGGTCGTGAGTGGAAAAAGTTTAAGAAGTCCTGCTCTAAAGGAGAAAGTCACCAGACTTTGCAGAGCCCTCCCTCACTTAAATCCAATTCACTTGCAAGTCATGGCACCACCTTCCTGATGTCATAGTCCTCTTCAAGAATGAAGGACAAACAACAACCTGTGAATAGTCTGAGCTGCCCCACTGGGGACCCAAATGGTCAATTCCAGTAGGGCAACATAGCACCCTTTTTCCTTCCTTCCTTTCCTTCTTTCCCTCCCTCAGTCCACAGAGGGTATTTTACCCTCACCTGAGGGTGTCCTGCACAAAGGACTGTAAATTTTGGTGGCTGGAACCGAGCAAGATACCTTGGGGTTTATGGGCTAGATTTCTTTTTTAAAGACCGTGCCTTAAACCCAATTCATGCTAGCTCTCACGGATTGGCCAACAATAGGCCCTAGTCCAAGCCCCACTTGGTCATTGTTTGGGCCCTGATTGGCTCAGAGTAAATGTAAATAGCAATTGTTTCTGTTTGGGCCAGAAACCCCCCCCCCCCTCAGATTTTTTTTTTAACTAGGTAAAAGGTCATTCTCTGCCTCATTTCTTACCTAGCCTCAATCACAAAAGGGTGTTTGTTGCCTGTTAAAGACCTTAGCTTATAAAGGCCAAGGCTTTCCACTGCATCCTGGGCCACCCCCACTCATCCTGATCTTTATCTTGCCACTGGACCCAGATGGCTCTGGAGGAAAAAGTGAGGCTGGTGACTTTGCATAGCCCTCCCTCACTTAAATCCAATTCACTTACAAGTCATGGCACCACCTTCTGGACCCAGATGTCATGGTCCTCTTTGAGAACAAAGGACAAACAACATATATAGATACACACAGAGAGACAAGTGAATTTCAATATTACTTGCTTCCTCTGTAATCTTACATATTTTACTTTATATATTTAAAAACATTACTTTGAGAAGGCACCCACAGGTCTCACCAGACTAGGAAAGGAGTCCCTGACACAAAAAAGGTTAGTAGGGTGTAGGGCAAGGAGAGACTATGTAGATCTTAGGAGGCATTACTTTGCCACTAGGTTTAGAATAAGCTAATTATTCTAAAAGGGTGTTATATTGGATAAACCAAGTTGTAGGGCTGCTGGGACATTCATGATTCTTTTTCCATCAGGATTTCCCTTTTATTACCATTTTGCAGGTTTCTAGTCCAAGTCCCAGCAATTTGTCTCCAGACTCTGATGATTCAGCAAACATATACTGAAGGGCTCTAGTGAAGAAAAAACCAAAGATGAATGGTCCCTATCCTCAAAAAGATGACCTGGATATACTTGGGTTAAAAAAACCCCAAACTTCATAAATGCAAAATGAGTAAGTATGGCTGGATAATGACTTGCATGAGATGTGAGCATTTTAGTACACCATAAACCTAATAGGAATTGACAGTGTGATGTTAGCGCAAAAAAAAAGTGTGTACATGTGTGTACGTGTGTGTGCATGCATATGTATGTGTGTGTGTGTATATATATATATATATATATATATATATATATATATATATATATATATATATATATATATACACACACACACACACACAAGAAATAGCTAATGGACCATAGATATCTAGTTGGAAGGGTCTTCAAGGTCATATAGTTCAACCTTCCCAACCCGACATGTGAATTTAGAAGGGTGAAATGACTTATCTAGGGTTACAGGGGTAGTAAGTGGCAATGCTTGGATTAAAAAATCAGGTTTTCTGAATCCAAATATAGCCTTTTTCCTACTGCATGACGATAATCCCCTACTTTCCAAAATTATTCTTTTGTTTTACACTATTTCTTTATATAGTAAATCCTAATGTATTTCTATATAAATGTAATAAATCCTTCTTATGCCTTTCTGTGTAAATTAAATAATTTTATAACTTTACTTAAAGATTTTGAACAATGCATTTATTATGTGAAGTAACTGTCCAATTATTAAAATAGTTCAGATTTCCTATACAGGCATATTTGACAAATTTTTTTTTGCTGTTTAAACCTGAAACGGGAAGAAATCAGACTCCATAATATTCATAGCAAATTGAATAAAGAATCCTCAAATAAAAGGTATTTTAGACTTCTAATTTTTTTTTCCAAAAAATTTCTTCAAATTTTTTCTTCCTTCCCAGAATACTTCCCTCCTGCCTCTCCTGTCCAGATATATGGTTAACTCTCAAATAATAGCCCATGCTAATAGATGGGAATATCTGCACAAAGCTGACTGTGGAAGGTGGCTCTTAAAACAACTTGGATAGGGAGTGTTAGAGACTTGTCAGGTCAAGAGAAACAGCTGGTAGGAGCATCCTGGCTCCTCCTTGGTGAAGATTCCTGTACCAATCCACTTCAAAAGAAACGGGTTGGAGACCCGTTTTGACTGACTAAGCCACGTTTACAGTAAAGGACAGGCCTGTACTTCAATAATACCAGGTCCTTGCATGTAGGCTATGTTAAGAGGCATAACATCTAGGTTTGAGGAGGTGATATTTCTTGGTATAGTTTTCCCTGGTTAAACCCCATATGGAGTATTTTGTGATAGTTCTGAGCACTACATTTTACGAAGAACATTCATAATCTAAACCCACCCTTCCTGTTGCAGACATCACCCATCTTGTAGTCACAAAACTATGCAACTTAAGAATTACCCTTAAATCTTCACCTCATCAGTCCCCTTCTCCCACCCTCATGCCCAATCCAAATTTGCTCAATCTTTTCAATTCCAACTCCTTAACCACCATCTCCTCCTATTTTGACCACATCTATCCTGGTCCAGGGTCTCACCACCTAGACCAGTTCACTGGGCTCTTGGTTTCCTGGCACCCAGTTTCTCCTTGCCAGTTTCTTTTCCATACAGATGCCAACTAATAACGCTTAAGGGCAGCTCTGACAATGTCATTACCCTTTTATAAGCTTCAGTGGGTTCCCATTATTCTTAGGATAAGATATAAACCATTTGACACTTGAGAGCCAATGACACACCACTCCTCTCTTCAACTCACCACTAGGGTCAAACTGCCCTACCTGTTGCTCCATATACAGACGATCTCTCTTACTTCCAAAAATTTTCATGGGGTGTTTCCCATGTCTGGAATGCTCTCACTCCTTGCTTCCATTTCTTGGGACCCTTGGCTCCCCTCAGGGCTCAGTTGAAGTGCCACCTCCAAGGGATTTTCCTAGTTCCCTCAGTTGTTAGTAATCCCCACCTTCCAACAGAAATAACCTTGTGTTGATTTTGTATATGTCCTGTATTTACTTATCATTGAGAGATGTTTCATTTTTGCATCTGTATCTCTAGCACAATGCCTGATCTAGTGGGTATTTAATGTTTTTTTAAAAATGTATTATCCTCATTTTATAGACGGAGCTAGAGGCTCAAATTAAGTTGCTTGCTTATGTTTATAAGGATAATATTTATCAGAGGTAGGATTTGAAAATCAGATCTTCCTGAGTACAAGTCTAGCATTACCCCTTCAACATATTCTCTCTCATGCCATGAGAATTAGCTTAAGAAATGGAATATTTATGGGAAAGAATTTTTACAACTTGTGTCTCTGATAAAGGACTCATCTCTAAAATTTATAGAGAATTGAGCCAAATCTATACGAATACATGTCATTCCCCAATTGATAAGTGGTCAAAGGATATGAATAGGAAATTTTCAGAGAAAGAAATTAAAGATATCTATAAGCATATGAAGAAATGCTCTAAATCACTATTAATTAGAGAAATGCAAATTAAAACAACTCTGAGATACCACATCCCTCCGGTCAGATTGGCTAAGATGACAAAACAAGAAAGTGACAAATGCTGGAGAGGATGTGGACAAATTGGAACACTAATACATTGCTGGTGGAGTTGTGAACTTATCCAACCATTCTGGAGAGCAATCTGGAATTATGCCCAAAGGATTATAATTTCATACCCTTTGACCCAGCCATACCACTTCTAGGGTTATATCCCAAAGAGATCATAGAAGTGGGAGGAAGACCCATATGTACAAAAATATTTTTTTTTTTTTAAAGCAATTGGGGTTAAGTAACTTGCTCAAGGTTACACGGCTAGTCATTTGATTTATGCGTGGGTGCTCATTTTCTGAGGCCGGATCTGATCTCGGGTCATCCAAACTCCGAGGCCGGCGCTCTTACCCACTGCGCCACCTAGCCGCCCCTTTAGGGCAATTGGGGTTAAGTAACTTGCCCAAGGTTACACGGCTAGGTTTTTGTTTGTGCGGATTAAGTGTCGGAGGCCGGCTCCGAACTCAGGTCCTTCTGACTCCAGGGCCGGCGCTCTATTCACTGCGCCACCTAGCCGCCCCAAAAATATTTTTAGCAGCCCTTTTTGTGGTTGCAAAGAATTGGAAACTGAAGGGGTGCCCACCAATTGGGGAATGGCTAAACAAGTTGTGGTATATGAATGTAATGGAATATTATTGTGCTATAAGAAATGAAGAGGTGACGGATTTCATAATTACCTGGAGAGACTTATACAAACTGATGCTGAGCGAGAAGAGTAGAATCAGAAGAAATCTGTATACAATCACAGACATACCATATCTGTGATGACCAACTATGACAGACTGGACTCTTTTCAGCAATGCAGTGATATAAGTTAATCCCGAAAGACTCAAGAAAGTGAGAAATTCGCCATCCAGAGATATAACTAGAAAGAACTGAACCTGAATCCCGATGGAAGCAAACTAAATTATCTTGTTCTTTTCATTGTTTGGTTTTATTTCTTCCTCACCATCTTTCATCCCACCTAGTACAATACGCCTTTGTAATTGGAATAATGTCTAATATGAATGCATTTGCAGATCATATACTGGACTATATGCTGTTGTGTGGGGAGGGGGGAGGGAAGTAAAGGAAATTTGAAAATCAAGTAACTATGGAATTGAAACTTGTTAACTGAAACTAAACTAATAAATTAAAAAAAAAGAAATGGAATATTTAGCAACTAATAAGATCCAGTTAATGGTTATTTTCTGTTATCTTGAAGGGTTGTTGTTCTCAATGGGAGAATGAGACTTTCTGTGCTTTGGATTCATAGGGTAGAAATAGGAACCATAGCAACCTGGCACAGTGGAAAGACCATCAACTCTATAGTTTGAGGATCCTGTTGAGCTAGAGGACCTCCAAAGTCTCTCCTAGTTTTGAATTAATAATCAGATATTGCAAGAAGACACATTTCAGTTTAATGTAATGAAGAACTTTCTAACAATTTTGGAGATATGCAAAAATGGAATAGGTAATTTGACATGTCAGGCTTTTCCTTATTATAGTTCTATAAGCAAAGCTTGACTGGTCACCTGTTGGGCATATGAAAGGACTTGTGTCCCCATAGGTTAATGTAGGAGGCTCCCTCCAACTCTGGAGCTTCTGAGGTACTTCAATATGTCCATTTCATCAGCATGATGATTTCCTTTTCCAATGCAAATGTTCACCCCTTCGTGCCTTCTAGTCTACAATACCTATCTATAAAACTTCCATTCAATGACCATGAGGCCCACCTATGGTTTTTCCTCAGTAGCTATATGATTCAACCCTCTCCTTTTCTTGATAAGGAAACAGGCCTAAGAAGATTAAATGACTTGAAGACAGTAAACACTGGAGGCAGAATTTGCACATAGACTCCAGAGTCTGAGTCCAGAATCCACAAGCCCTTCCTCTTGTGCCACACTGCTACCAACCTACTTCACATCCTTTTCTGCAGACAGGTATCCTTGATGTTTCAGATGTCAGTTGGGATACAATCATACAAATAATTAAAATCAAAATCATAAGATGTACAAAGGAAGCTATAGTGGAGATTCTTTTTTGAAATGGACTGTATGGAGATGGCATCTGAACTAGGCCATGAAGTTAGGCAGAAGTTAAGACAGCAAGCAGGCAGAAATGGGGAAGAGAGAAGTAAAAAGGAATTTCATGTGGAGGGAGCAATATGAGAAGAGAGGTGAAAGGGCTTCCATCTTAGCTTCTCATGTTTTGTAGAATTACACCACTCTTTAATGTAAGCATGAAGACAGACAAATAGAGACTGTCAGCAGCCAATGCATCCATAACATAAAATGTACCCCCAAAGAAAGAAATATCATAAAAATTTTGCTTTAAGATCCAGAACAGATATAAGCAGGCAGGCTGAGGGAATAAACTTTGTTTATAAAGTTTTTGGAAAACATTTCTGATAAAACTTTTGATTGGCTTTATTGTTTTAATTTAGAGTTAATAGCTCTGGCACTGTTTCTATAATTGTTATTATTTTACTTGTTGAGGCAGAAAAAAAGAACATTTTAAATGGTGTGTGAACAGGAACACGTTTATTACAAAAGAAAAAACCTCAAAACAAATAAAATTCACATTGTATCGAGCTACAATATGGGAGCAGATAAAAAAAATATTACACAGTTCAAGGTAGCCCTAGCAAACAGAATGCATCACTGTTGCTATATGACATTAACATAGGTTTTAAAATAATCAGTAGCGGCGAGTAAAGCGGGTGTCATTAGGTCTGTTCCCTCTGTCCTCTCCAAATTCTCCACCTTGCATTCCACCACGCTGCATCACATGGCCCCGGGAATTTCTACCTGCAAAGCTGCCACGCCTAGGAACAAATTCAAACTTTTTGTCCCCAAGATTCTCTCCCACCCCTGTGGGCCGCTACCTGTACATTTTCAAGGAGGGCTGTTCAGTATGATTTAGAGCCATCAACTCTTATCTATTGCCTTCCCTCTCTTGATCAGATGCATCAGATGATAGAACCATGAGATTGCTTTATAGGGAATAACATATGACTGATCACACATGGCTTTAGGTAACAAAGGTTATTACTTGGAGAGATTTCATTTTGTTTTGAAACCTTCAAATCAGCAAGTTAAACAAACATGCAAAAAAGAGGCTGTTATAAAAGGAAGAGGAAGGGAAGCGTGAAGAAAAAGAAAACCAACTATCCTCGACGAAACTTCTTACCCCGACATCCCTCCTCGATTCATCACATGGCCTGGTCCAGAGTGACCAGACATTCTTCTCTCACCACCTAAAAGATAAGACAATTTTCAAACATCTGGAGAAAATTCTCCAGAAACTACAGTGCTTTGGTATAGCCCTTCCTCATCTTAATTCCCACTAAATGAAAATGTAGATAGATTATGAGTGAGATCTGGCTAGATGCTTCCTGTACTACTGTTAATACACATGACAATAACTGTGTAAGACACTGCTCACTCTGACCCAATGATGGTGACTGAAGCAGGAGCACTGTCTCTTGTTTTCTCTCATTTGTTACTTCTTCATCTCTCAAAAAGCAGATCCCTTTTGGCATCTATACTATGTACAAATCCAGGCCTGTGGAGGGCCTTTAATGTCTAGAGCTTCAGAAATGTAAAGAACACAATATTATACAGAGAGACCAAGATCCCTGATCTGAAAACGACCTAACAGGGAATTTCTATTTAAACAGGAGTCTTGTCTACAACACCCCCAAGAACAAGTGGCCATTTAACTTCTGCTTCAACAGGTCTGCTCTTATCCATCTCTCTACAATTCTCCCCCACTGCTCTTAGATCCTCTAGAACCATGCAGAACAAATCTAATTGCTCTTTGCCATGACAGACATTTAAATACTTGAAAACAGTGATGGTATCCCTATACCTTTTCCTATAGGTCTTCACTTTGAGTGCATCTCCTTCAGTTTGTGTAGAGCATGGTTTCTAGATCCCTCTATAATCTGGCTGCCTTGCTCTGAGTGCATTCCAGTTTGCCAGTGTCTTTCCTCAAGTGTGGAACTATGTGGAAAAGGACATGGCTGCTACTGCTTCCTTCACTGTGGACACTATGCTTTTATTTATATCAGATATTTCCTAACAAATAACCTTTATCCCCCCAAGCACTTTCTTAATAGAAAGCCATATACAACTACCTAAGCAAAAGTAACTTGGGAATACATTACCTTTCTTTTTTTGGGTAGTTTACCAATTGCTAATAAAAAGGATGTATGCTTTTACCTTCAATAATTTGAAACCAAATTTCCCTACTATGCAAAGAATTTCCATGTCTTTTGTTTTTTTACGCATGTTATAATGGAAAGAAGGCTAGATTTAGAGTCTAAAGGGTCAAGATTCAAATTCCAGTTCTGCCACTTACTATTGTGACATCAGGCAATAACTTCTCCATCTCATCTGTAAAATGAAGGGGATGATCAGTTGACCACTAAATCCTTTCCTGTTCTGTATCTACAATCATGTTGCTGTTGTCTTTGTGTCTGTTGTTTTTGAGTGCTTTCTTCACACAGTATTAAGACTCAAAGTTCTCTGAATTCTTCATATTTGCCATTCCTTATGGTGCCATGATATTCCATTACATCCACACACCACAATTTGTTCAGCTATTCTCCAATAAATCAGGTGCAGTTTTTTTTCCAGCTTTTTATCACAAATAATACTATGAATATTTTGGAGAATAAGGGTCATTTATTTCTTTCACTGACATCCATTGGCAAGGATTTGAAAGGCTATCCCATCCAAACCATTCTGAATAATCTTTTCCACACTGTAACTGAGAGGTGACCATCCAGTCTTTACCTGATGAAGGGGAAGTGAAGGAAAAACTACTACCTCCAAGGAAGATATTTCCTTTCTGGATAGCTCTGTAAGGGAGTTTTTCTTTACATCAAGCCCATCTTCCCTTTTGCAACTTCCACTATAACTGGGTTTTGTCCTCTAGGGCCAAGCAGAACAGGTCTGACCCTTCTTTCATGACAGTTCTTCAAATACCTGAAGACAGCTATCATGGCCAGCATCTCATCAGTTTTTCCTCCAAGCTAAACATATATCCCCTTTTCCTTTACTGATACTCATGTGGCACAAATGCAAGTCCTTTCACCATCCTTTTTGCTCTACTCTGGACACTCTCCAGGAAAGTTTATCAATGTCCTTCTTAAAGGCCCAGAACTGAACACAAATGTGCAAATATGGTCTGTAGAGTGCGGGGGATTGCCTTAATTTTAGACATCAGGGTTCTCTTCATGTAGCCTGATATTTGCATTGCCTCACTTGGCTGCCAGATCACATTATTGACCCATACTTAACTTGCATTCCACTAAAACCTCAAGATCTTAGATGAACTGCTGTCTAGTCATGCCTACCCCATACTGTCCTTGTAAAGCCAAGTGTAAGGGATTTAAAATTTTTCCTTTCTAAATTCCAACTTTTCCAATTAATTTTTTCTAGGTCTTTTCAAATCCTGACATTCAATGAGTTAGCTATCATTAGCTTTGAGTCATCTGCAAATGTGATAAGCATGTGATCTGTATCCTTAGACAAAAAAATTAATAGCATAAAATCTGAGATATTCAACTATAGACTTACTCCTATTTGGATCTGGCCATTTAAATGATGCAGAACCCACTAGACTGAATTACTGTCTAACTCCTGAATTTCTCCATCTTTTTTCCCCTTAAGAATATGAAAGACTGCCAATCTAGATTTACTTACAAGTATTCCCTTCATTTATTGGGTTATGCACTGGCAAGAAAGGAAATGAGTTTTTTTCTGGCATGTCCTTTTTTTGATGAAGTCACGCTTGCTTGTTATGATCACTACATCACTTCCACATGAACACTAACCATCTCCTTTAATAATGGTAGCACATGTAAGAATGTGCCCAGTTCTCTTCTCCTGTGTGGCAAATTCTAAGAGGCAGTGGTCACTTCCACCAGGTTCCCATCATTTCCACCCCAGTGTTCAGTTCCTCCTTGGTGTAAATAATCAGATGTAGAATGGAATTGTTTTTAGCTCTTCAATATTTTGAAGCAGTCAAAAAGTCAAGAAATCACTAGATGTTCTGTTTTAGGTAGAGTATGCTCTAGCAGATGTATGAGTAACTGAAGTCTCCCATTCCTATTATATCATGCCTCCCTGTCAGATGTTTGTTTCTTGAATTCTTCTCTATTTTCTTTCTGTCCATTTGGTCTGTGATGTGGTTTTGACGGCAATATCACTTCTGTTTCTGTCTCCACTGCCCTTACTCAAATGCTCTATGTGGTGCTTCTCTCAATATCATTCTTGGCTATTTGACCATGACAGGGTCTTAAATTATAATGCTCTTTCTCAGCTCCTGGTTTACCTATCGTTTCTTTTGAATAAGGTATGCCCTTCAAGACCCCTTATATTCCAGTCCTGGGTCTCATTCTAGTAAATTTAGGTCATACCTCTTCAAATTTGCTTCAGGTAGGACTTCTAATTTATAAATAACATGGCAATTTTTCTCACACATTTCCAAACTGCTTAACATAGCTCTAGCAGGAGGGAATTCGTATGTTTCCCAAAGGTTCTCCAAAGATGAATTTCTTCCTTGTTTGCGTCTTTTTCATTTTGAAGGATAATAGGTGATATGTCAAGAGTTGTTTTAATTTATATTGCCCTAATTATTACTGATGTGAACTATTTTTTTGGAGTTAATAGTCTACATTTTCTTTCTGAGACCTGTTCCCATCTTTTGACCACTTACCTTCTGGGGTATAGCTTAGAATTACGTAGATTTGTGTTAAATGATGACAGATTTTGGATGACTTTGATACCATTTTTTCCCTAATACCTAACTTCCTGCTAATTCATTGCTAAATACAAACACCTTTTAATTTTTATAATAAAAATAGTTCATTTTGTCTTTTGTAATTTCTATCCTGAGTTTATTTATGACTTCCAAGTTTCCTACCAAATAGCTTTCTAAAAAGTTCTTATTGAACCATACCTCCCTTCTACAGGAATTTCTGTTCTCACATTTTTTTTTAACATTAGACAGCAATCCAAATTTACTCTTAGCTTTTGCTTGGCTAATTTATTCCAATGATCTGATATTTACTGTTATGGAATATATATTTGAAATCTAATGGTGCAAGACCCCAATTCATTCTTGCTGATAAAATAACTTTCCTTGACATTCTTGCTATCCAGTTTTCTTGATAAGCTTTGTTCTTGTTTTGCCTATTTCTACAAAGTGTCCCCTGGCTAAAGAGTAATGTACACAGTGGACAGAATACTGTACCTTGACTAAGAAAACTCTGGTTTAAAGTCCTACCTGGATCATTCTTTGCTATGAGATCATACAGGCCATTTAATCTTTCTCAACTTCAAACAACTTTCTCAAGATTTAGTTCATAAGTTAAATATATAGTTTTTGATATGGGTTTGTGAAGGGAGAATCTATATCAATGAAATCAGAATAGTGGAGCCCTGACCTACAGGTAGTTGTAATCATCTAAGTCTTGTATGTTTCTTGGTAGGTTAGGTGCCAGACATTTTGTACTTCTTGCAAATAGGATTCTTCTTTATCTTTTCCTCTTGATTTGGTTAGTAACATATATACTGATGAACTGTATCCTGCTGCTTTTCTGAAGCCATTGTCTTCATCAGTTCTTTCAATGATTCTCTAGAATTTTCTAAGTAGAACAAATCTACAACTAAAGTAATTTTACTTCCACTCTGCCAATCTGTCTATTCTCTTATGTTTTCTCGACTCACTGCCACAGCTAACATTTTTAGTGGTATATAAAATAGTGGAGGTAGTAGGCCTTTTTGCTTTATCTTTGATCTTACAAGAATGGTTCCAGCATTTTTCCATCATGAGCAATGCTAAGTTCTTGCTTTTGGACATATGTTTTTGATAAGGATCAATCCTTTCAAACAAGATAGGAACAGAAAACTAACTATATCAAGCAAGGGTAGCCCCCAAAGCAAAATGCTACCTCTAGACTTTTACAAAGGAGGGAGGCTCTCTAAATATGGGAAACTGTCTGGTCAGAGTCAGCTGATGTACAGGTTTGCTTTAACTAAATGTCTTTTCTTCTTTTCCCACTTTTTGTTACAAGGATGGTTCTCTGGGTAGGGAAGAAAGAAAAAATGTATTTTGGAAATGAAGGCTACATAAAAACAAAAGATCAACAAAGCTATTTTTTAAAAGTGCAAAAAAAGGATTGGTCATTCTAAGCCTACATATACACATACTGTATTTTAAACAGGAGTATATTGTAGGCTCAAAGAAGCATATACTGAGAGCAGAAAGTAAAAATAAGAGCCATCGAGTTCAGCCTTCTCATTTTACATGAGTGAGCCATAAGAGGTTAAATAAACAACTGATCAAGGTTTGAGTTTGGGTTCTTTGCCTCCAAATCCAGCATTCTTTCTACTGTACCAATGTCTAAAAATTAAAGGCCTAACATGCAGAAGCCATTTCCCACATTTATTTATATATCCATGCAGTTTGTGTTATTTCTGAACCACTGGTACAAAATCATTGGTGATTTTCTGGTACAAAATCATTGGTGATTTTATTTCTTTATTTTTAAAGCAATTGGGGTTAAGTAACTTGCTCAAGGTTACACGGCTAGTCATTATTTATGTGTGGGTGCTCATTTTCTGAGGCCGGTTTCCATCTCGGGTCATCCCAACTCCGAGGCCGACGCTCTTACTCACTGCGCCACCTAGCCACCCCTGGTGATTTTATTTCTTAACTGATATTTGATAGAAGGGCTTTGGTGGAGTGCTTTCTTTCCCTATTTTTGAGAAGTTTATACAGCACAGGGATTAAATGATCTTTACGCAAGATTTGTGATAGAAATAAATCACTTGTATATGACTCTGGTTCAGTCATTTTCTTTGGGAGTTCATTTTTGGCTTGATAAAATTTTTCCCTCCTAAAACTTGCATCATACAGAATCACCATTAAAAACAATTTGCTATATTGAAGCATCCTATTTTCACTTTTTTCCTGTGTAAACAATTTTTTTTACAAACCATTTCTTCTATTACAATGTAACCAATATGAAATGAGATTTTACACGATTACACATATATAACCTATATCAAATTGCTTACTGTCTTAGGAAGGGGGTGAGAAAAAATTTTTAACTGAAAAATAAAATACTATTAATTGGTGGAAAAAATAATTTTGGTATTTCATAGTTTTATAGATATTCATTGTACTTCAGTTCCAATTTTTGGGAATATGATGGTATATGGAAGTTTTTGATAATTTTCTTTTTCTCTTTTGTTATGAAACCTCTACATTTTTGATTTTGGCAATATCACTATTACCTCAACAGTCTTTAAAAATCAGCTTTATCAGTTTTTGTTTTAAATGTTCACTTCTTTTTAGAATTATCAATATAGTGATATTTTAGTTTTTAAAATCACATGGTCAATTTGTTAACTCTTGCTTTTAATATCTTCAGATATATAGGTTCCCTGTAAAAAGAGCTTTATTTCGTTTAAGGCACAGTGCCACACCCACAATTATTGCTATGTTTCACCCACAATTATTGCTATGTTTTTTGACATGCTTAATATTTAGGACTGTTAATTATGCTCAACTTGAGTCTTAATACTGTTGCTATAGAGATTATAATTTTTATTGTACTATGGTCTGTAAAATAGAAGTTTACTATTTTTTCCCTTTATCCATTCATTTTTAAGTTCTTTGCACCTTAGCATACTACCAATTTCTATAAAGGTACCATGTGATGCTGAAAAATTATTCTTCAAAAATTGTCATAACCTTCACAATTAGGTTCAGCTAGAGAAGGTTTTTCTTTTTTAATCTTTATTAGATTTAACAAGTTATGAAAAACAAATGTTAAAGTCTTCTAAAATGACTATTTCATTCAGTCTTTTCATACTTTAGTTGGCTTTTCCTTTGTGTAATTAGAAGTTATGCCAGTTGCTGTATTTACAGGTAATACAGATTGTTTCATTAACACTAGAGAAGGGGCAAGAATTTAAGAATAGTTTGAAGGACCAGGCTACATCAACTGATTGTGTTTTTTAATCCACAAGGCAAAGAAAATAGAGATAGGATGAAAATGTTTATTTCAAAGTAAAATTTAATGAAATTTGGGTCAGCTTACACATCTGGTCCTTTTAGTCTTATACACATAATGCAGTTTTCCAATTTGTTTCTTGAAATTATTTTTATTACTGATTTATCTGCCACCATGGTAGTAAAACTTTCTTTTTTGTAATCACAAGTATATTTCAGTCCCTTTTGTTAACTTTTAAAACAAAAAAACTTCATTTTAAATGTTTTCCTTGTATTTATGAATTGTTGGGTTTTGTTTTCTAATTAACTGCAACTTTTTCATTTCAAGTTTTGTTTCCCCATCATCAAATTACCTTAAAAATAAAATTTAAAACTCAGTACCAGGTAGCTGTAGATTGCTTTACTTGAAACAATCTTGGACCCTTACTACTCCCAGATTCCTGGCTATATCCTTAAAAAAAGAAAAGAAAAAGAAAAGGAAAAAAAAGGCAGGACCATTAAGTACCTTTATTTATTTATTTATTTATTTTTTTGCTCCAAACATTCTAGTCTCATTCCCTGGTGTCAGATGTTCCCTTCTTACCCATTGTTCAAACCAGCACTCCTTAATTTCACTTTGTTAATCTCTCACTATCTTTAAATGAAAAATTTCCCTTTCCACTTTTCTAGATTTGTCCCCCTCACCCCTTGTCTGTGCACGCAACTCCCCCCTCCCCCACCCCATTTCACAGGCTTTGTCCATAATTGTTTTCTTAATAAAAAGGCAAGACTTTTTGAAGAAAAGCGACTCTTTCCAGCATATGAACATTAAGTTACCACTTGATCTTTCTTGTTACATGAATTTTTGTTTTGATTAATTAGTATATCAAATGCTTGCTCATCAGTTTTCCTTAGTAAAAAATATGCAAATTCCTTCATCTTACTGAAAATTCTTCATAGGAAAGAAAAAACTGATGATCACGTTCAATTTTGTGATACTCTTTTGGGATGTAAACTGAGATGCTTAAGATTCCACATCTCTCACATTCCAGCACTGTCTTTTGCTTCTTGTCTTTGAGGCGTAGTTCTGTAAGATTTAAGCCGTGTTTCCTTGCTATCTGTAGGGTTTTCTCCTGGATGCCCACAAAATTCTTTAATATTGAAGCTCCAAACTTGGTGACATTCTTGGTCGTAAAATCTGGGAGGGGGATGGGGAGTATCTTCTCCAATTACAGGAATCTGTACTTTGACCTTGGTTTCCAATATTTCTAGGCAATTCTCTTTTCCGGTATCCTAAAACAGCATAGAATCTTTGTTTCATTGTGTTTTCATAGGTCAGTAATAATTTTTTAGTTATCTGATGAAGCTGTACAAGGTACATTCACTTAGTATGAAGAGACCTCAAGTGCCCTTCCAATTTTGCCACCTTATTTTGTTCTGATAGTCTTTGTTCCTTTTCTGAAAGTGAATTATGAATCTGTTCTTTCTCAGTGTTTGCTCCTTTAGTGAGATTTCCCACTGTTATGCCAGACAGTAAAGTCTTATGTCCTTGAATTTGTCGAGAGTGCTCATTTTCTTCCTTCCTTCGTTCTTCTTCTTTTTTTTTCAGGAGCTTCTAGAAGACTTCTAGTTTTTTTTTTTTTTTTAAGGGGACAGGTTTGTTCTTTTGCTTCATTGGGTATATTTCTGGCTGTTTTGAGTTGATGAAGGGGAGCTGGGATCACATATATTATCAATCACTCTTTTTACCAGAAATCCATCAAAGAGCTTGCACAGTATCAAAAGTCCCATATCATTTTTCACATGAATTGGCTCTGCCATCCTAGATCATTTAAGAAAATCTCATTTTATGGGTGGTGAAACTAAGACCCAGAGTGAAATGACTTGCCCAAGGTCACACTGCAAGTCAGCTGAAGAGCTAAGATTAGGATATAAAAATCCTGACTCTCAGTTCTTTGCTCTTTCCAATGAATGTCCCACTCTTTCTTGTAGATTACTGCTTCTTAATAGCAACAAAACTAAATCATAAAAAGGGAAAGTCTCTACTAGCCAGTCTTTTACCTTGCCATCTCTCATGATCTCGACCCATCATTCCTCCATCTACATTTCCTTGCCATGAGCGATCTTGGTGGTCATCTAGTCTTCGACCATGGTCTCCCCAGTCTCGTCCTCTGAAAAATAGGCACATAAATCTGAATTGGGATTGAACTTTTCTCTTAATCTAGTTCATATAAAAGCAGATTGTTATTTTTCCAAAGGATATCTATGTATTTTTTTCCTATATGATGGTATGCTTAGAGAATCAACTGAAAAACTAGCAGAAAAAAATTAAGAACTTTAGCAAAGTTGCAGGATAACTCCCTCCTCCCCAAATCAACATTCCTATGTATTACCAACAATGCCTAGCAGCAAGAAAAAGAAAGAGAAATTCCACTTAAAATAACTGTATACAGTATAAAATATTTGGAAGTCTACAAGTCAAGACAAATCCAGGAACTGTATGAAGACAACTACAAAATACTTTTCACACAAATAAAGTCAGATTTAAACAAATGGAAAAATGATTGCTCATGAGTAGACCAAGCCAACACAATATAAATAACAATTCTACCTAAGTTAATTTACTAATTCAGTGCTTTACTAATCAGAATACCAAAAAAAATTATTTTAAAGAGCTAGAAAAAATAACAACAAAGAACAAAAAGGTTAAGAATATCAAGGGAATCTTTTTTCATTGTTCAGCCCGTGGTTATAAAATCTTTTACAACATAACTAACATCCAACATGAAGGTATTTGTAGAACCTATATTTGATTATATGCTGCTATGGGGAGGAGAGGGTAGAAAATTGAAACTTGGGAGATTGTGGAATTGAATGTTGTAAACTAAAAGTAAATAAAAAGACATCAAAAAAATTTTTTAAAGGGAGAGTAGAGGTCAGATTATGGTTTAAAAAAAAAAGACTATCAAGGGAATTGATAGAAAAAAAAAAGGAAAAAAATGAAAAAAAGGTGGCTTAACCATATCCATCTCAAACTATATCACAAAGAGGTAATCCTCAAAACAATTTGGTACTGGCTAAGAAACAGAGTGGTGGATCAGTGAAATAGATTAGGTACACAATACACAGTAGTAAATGACCACAGTATTCTAGTGGTTGATAAATGCAAAGACCCAAGCTTTGGGGACAGGAACTCACTTTCTGACAAAAACTGCTGGGAAAACTGGAAAGCAATTTGGCAAAAACTAGTTATAGATCAATACTGCATACCATACACGACGGGAAGGTCAAAATGGATACATAATTTAGACATAAAGGGTGATATCAAAAGCAAATTAGGGGAGCATAGTTTACCTGTCACATCTATGAATAATGGAAGAATTTATAATCAAACAAGAGAGAGAATTAGGAGAAAGATATAGATAATTTTGATTACATTAAATTAAGGAATTTTTAGACATATAAAACTAATGCAGCCAAGATTAGAAGGGAAGCAAAAAAAAATTTTTTTTACAGCAAGTTTCTCTGAAAGATTTTATTTCTCAGATATACAGAGATGTGAGTCAAATTTATAAGAATATGAAACATTCCCAATTGATAAATGGTCATTATGAATAGAATTTAACAAATAGTCAAAGGATATTAACAGAAACCCAAACTATCTATAGTCATGTGAAAAATGCTATAAACCACTAGTGATTAGAGAAATGCAAATGAAAACACCCCACACCTACCAGATTGGCTAACATGACAGAAAACGAAAATGCCAAATGTTGGAGGGAATGTGGAAAAATTGGGACATGAATGTACTGTTGGTAGAGTTGTGAACTAATCCAACCATTCTGGAGTGTAATTTGGAACTATGCCTAAAAGGGTTATAAAACTGTACATACCCTTTGACCCAGCAATTCCACTACTAGGTCTGAATCCTAAAGAGATTTTTTAAAAAAGGAAAAAGACCTATTTGTACAGAAAATATTTATGGCAGCTCTTTTTATAAAGGTGGCAAAGAATTGGAAATTGAAGAAATGCCCATTGATTAGGGAATGGTTGAACAAGCAGTTGTATATGATTGTGATGGAATTCTAACGAACTATAAGAAATGAGCAGGATGCTTTAAAAAAAAACAAAACAAAACACTAAAAGACTTACATGAACTGATGCAAAGTGAAATGAACATAATCTGGAGAATATCATACAGAGTAACAGTAATACTTTATGACGATTAACTGTGAATGACAACTATTCTCAAGCAATACAATGATTCGAGACAATTCCAAAGGATTCATGATGAAAAAATGCTATCCACTTCCAGAGAAAAAATTGATGGGAATCTGAATGCAGATCAAAGCCTACCTTTTAAAAACTTTTTCTTGTGTTTTTTATCTGTTTTTTCTTTCACAACATGACTAATATGGAAATGTTTTGCATGAATGCACATGTATAACTTCTATCAAACTGCTCATCTTTTCAATGAGGGGGAAGGGAAGAAAAGGAGGAAGAAAATTGCTGGCTGCTCTCTACAAACTAGTCTATTTCTTAGCCACTTCCTCAGTCTTGACCCAGAGGTGTGCTAGTAAATGCTTCAATTCTCAAAACAAAAAATTCTCTAGATGCTTTAAAGTTTAATCCCTGTCATTCACATTTTATCCATCATTTAAAAAAATCTAGACAATCAAAAATAACAACAAAATCAAGCCCAGATTTGTTGTTTGTAGACTTCTAAGGTTTAAATATTCACGTTGAAAATATAACAATTGGCTTTCTGGAGTCCCTTTAAGCTGGTTCCAGCACACTCCTGACCCACTGTTACATCTTTAGAACACAAGTGACAAGGAAAATTAGTTGTAAAAAACTTAAAAATAAAAGAATGATATTCTCCTAGTTATATGCCACTCTGTCTCCTCACTATACTTCTTTTAACTTGAATAATTAAGACTATGTACATTCAAGTCTGAAGACAGCTGTGATAGTGAAACACTCAAGAGCATGCTTTATTTCATAAACATGCTTCACTTCATTCATGCACTTCATTCTCCAGCCACCTTTTCACTAGTTGCTTTAGGGTCCCCCTCATGCCCCTTTTCCCTTCTCTCATTTCAGGTGCACAGGCCTCTTCCCCTTTTCTGTAATAGAAACCATGCCCAGGAGAAACTAGCTCTTTCACCTCCCAAAGCTTTTAGCCTGAGGCCTGCCTCACTGCCCTACATCTAGACCTCATTCCAGCCATGCTTCATTTTATGCCTGGCCATTTTCTCCCAAGCTGCCATTAACCCTCTCTATCTACCTTCAAGTTCAGGATCCATAATCAAATCCAAACTGCAATTACTTCTGGAAAGTGTCAGTCTACTCCTCACCTATGGCTTCATACACCACCATATGTAAACTTTCTAAACCAAAATACCTTTCCTGGCCACCAATACCCCTTTTATGTGTACTGGCGCCCCACTTTGAATGTAAGCTTCTTGAAGGCAGGAGCTGTTTTTGTTTTTGTATTTCTCCTCCCAGTACTTGGCCCAAAGTGGGTGTCTGATATATGCTTTTTCTTTTGTTTCTTTCATTCATATATCCATCCAATCACTCATTGATATACTTTCTTTCAATCCATCTAACTCCCTGAAACAACTATCCTTTCTCTTCATTTCAATGGCCAGTGCTATCACACTGAAAGTTCCAATGGGAGGGCAGGTGGGACTAAATCTTTTAGAAAAAATTTCCCACAGAACCCCGAGAACTCATTAATTAATTCACTGAACAAATAGGTATGATTTGTTAATTTCAAGCTAACCTGGGTGGAGGAGGCAGCCCTCTTCCTTTGCTCATTCTCTTCTCAGAGCCATAACTGCTCCACTCATCTCGAGATTCCCGTCCACGGCGATCTGGTCCTCCACGGCGTTCTGCATAGTGCTTAAAAATTAAACAGCCAACAAAGAATGTTTTAGTACCAATTTATACATTACTCGGCCTTCCAGGCAACACAGCAAAGAGTGTTATTAGTGAAAATGACCCTGTTACTCGCTCACTTAAAAAGAAATATATTTTATTATTTCTAAACTCATTGAGTAGGGCGGCTATTGTCCTTATGTGAACCAACATTATATAGGTTCTTCAGATTAAATTCCTATTCAAGTGCAGATACTGTAAACACTTCACCAATGGAATGAATAGGAAACTGATTTTAAAAAACTCTTAAGCTAGGCAAGAATAAATAGTAGTATTCCTTCTTGCTGAAAATCCCCTTTACTAATTTTTTTCTCCAAGTACCCAATGGAGGCAGGAAAAGCAAAAGATCTGTACTCCACTAAGTTCCATTTAACTCACCTGTCCATCTCTGTCTCCCATCATTGACCTTGAACTTTCTCTCCTGAGGGAAAAAGCAATAATACTTGTCATATCATTTAACCAACAGATGATTCTTGTTAATAAAATTATACACTTGGGACCTATACAAAGAGAAGGATTATTCTCATATACAAATGTTACCAGAATTTACTGACTTAGAAAAAACAAGGCAAACTCATTCACAGGAAGTAAATAACATTTTTCAGAATGAATACTATTATCTAAAATGAAAGGTGGTAAAACACAATCTACACCAAAATTACAGCATGTATGGCTATTTATAAGCCCACAAATACTGCACAAGTTGGTTTTATTTTTATTTATGAATCAATTCCTATACACCATCTAAAAAAAAAAAAAGGATCTCCTTAATTTCTAAATTTCCCCAAGTAAATCCCTTCATACCTGCAACTGTAACAAGAAAAGCTGGCTTTAAGGTACACTTTCTTTAAATATGTATAAGACAAGAAAATTATTTCATTTTTATCCCACTCCAGAGTTTTCAATATACCAACCTGTCCACTGAATGATCCTTGTACCGGCCACGATCTCTATGGTCAAAATCATGGAATCGATCTTGACGGCTAAATTCAGAATGGTATCGGTCATCCAGTGCTGCTCTCTTTCCTTCTGGCCAATAAGAATCATCCCTCCTAAAGAGAAAGCAGAGATTTCTATTAGTTTAGTGAAAGAGGGGAAAAAAAGAACAAATCTACTTTTCTTTCAATCTAAATCTCATTGATAATAATGTCTATTACGTTATGCTGAGGGGACTAAGTCTCCAAGCTACCACTTGTTACCATTAAGTGGATTCAGTGATGGGACTCAACAATGGACTGTACATTAATTTTACTGAGACAGCATACTCTTTTCTGCATCTGTTTAAAGATATTTTTTAGCATAAAGAACATCTGCCCCAATTTGAATTTAATGATTTAACCCACTTCTTCTATCTACATTAAAAAGGAGCTTAAATGGGGTGGCTAGGTGGCGCAGTGAGTAGAGCGCCGGCCCTGGAGTCAGAAGGACCTGAGTTCGGAGCCGGCCTCAGACACTTAACCCACACAAAACCACACAAAAACCTAGCTGTGTGACCTTGGGCAAGTTACTTAACCCCAATTGCCCTAAAAGGGGCGGCTAGGTGGCGCAGTGAGTAAGAGCGCCGGCCTCGGAGTTGGGATGACCGGAGATCAAATCCGGCCTCAGAAAATGAGCACCCACACATAAATAATGACTAGCCGTGTAACCTTGAGCAAGTTACTTAACCCCAATTGCTTAAAAAGAAAAAAAAAAGGAGCTTAAATAAGAATATCTTTTTTTTTTTTAAAGCAATTGGGGGTAACTTGCCCAAGTTACACAGCCAGTTATTTTTGTGTGGGTGTTAAGTCTCTGAGGCCAAACTGATCCTGGGTCCTCCCGACTCTGGGGCTGGCGCTCTTACTCACTGCGCCACCTAGCCTCCCCAACATATTTTATCTTTACAGAATATTAAGCCTTGTTTGATAGAAGAATGAGAGAAATTTTATTTCAGTATGCCACAGCAGAAGGAAAGATGTTGCCACATTAGAGTTGAAGTCTGGATTATTTAAGCAGCAGATAGAGGGTTGGCAACAATACTAAGTACTTTTTACAGTTTAACAATGAAAGTTTCATTATGAAAATCAAACATTTAGACTACTACTGACAAAAGGTAGGACCACACTAAAAAGAATAAAACTGTGTCTTTAATAATTTTTATAAACTGCTACATACACACATATATATATGTATAACACAGAGAGATGGCAGGAAGATCTGGGTACAAGTCCTGCCTATGTCACATAATGGCGGCATGACCTTTCAACACTCTATACAATTCTAAGAAGTTGCAAAGAAAGGCGTTAACCTGTGTCAGGGAAGGGAGTTTTGAAGCAAGGAGCTCTCTATAGCAATGAAATCATAGGTGTGGTGCCTACTAATCCAAAATTTTGGGCAGACTGAAGAGTGGGGGTATAATTAATGTATCATTACCTAAAAGTCTCAACCTCCCCACTCTCCATATTCCCAAACTAAAATGAAATGATGTTTATCTTTGGCACTGATTCACACTACTTTTGTCTACATGTTCATATTACTGAGTGTATAAAGACCTGTGATTTGAATTCTGAAAGAGCAAGATTTTGAAGCACTTTTTGAAGCTATCACCACTATAACTAGTATTACTTGACCTCTACTATCTTTCCAAAGCAATATGGAAATTTCCTAAAGGCTAACATTAAACACATAACACATCAATATGCCAGCTGAATGAATAAGGAACTCATTTAAAAAATTCATTCAATGTTTCTCAAAAACACAATTTTCCTTGCCTGCCATCCACATCGTATGGACGTCTGATTGCAGGTCGTCTTCCTTGTTCATAACGGAGTGCCAGATGTCGGCGGAGTTCTTCCCTCTCTCTCAGAATTCGCTCCTGTTCTCTGCGCCTCTCATACTCTATGTGCATCCTCTCCCTCTCCAGTCGCTCTCTCTCCATTCTTTCTCTTTCTAGACGCTGTCTTTGAACAGCAAGTCTCTCACGAGCTATTTCCAGGCGTTCTCTTTCTTCTCGCTCCTGTAAGGCTTGAATTCGTTCCTCTCTCTCACTCCACTCACATGCTCTGAGTTAAAATAAGAGATAATCAAATCTTTTCGACTCTAATGAGACACTTTAATATAATCAGGTTGACAAGATTGACAAGAGTTATTTAGATAAAATGTTAGAATAGATTAGAACTAGAAGCAAGCTAAAAGATCAAGTGTGATCCCCTTACATTTGTTAGAAGAAATAAGGCACAAATGTAAAAGTATTTCAGAATTCATTAAAAAAAAGCGTGCACATCAGAACCCAAATCTGCCATTTACTAATGTTAAGAACCAGCTGAGGAGATGAAGACGAGTAATGTAACAGTAGTGCAATAAAGCACTTAAAGTCAGAAGCTGTTGACTCTGGCATTATTCTGCTTCAAATCAGTTCACATTTCTGAACTTTTATTTTCTAAGCTATGAAATGAAGGGGTTGGAATAGATAACTGAAGTTGCTCCTTTAAGAAATATATTGCTTTAATGGAAAAAAAGGAATGAATACGAGGTGGAATAGAGAAATAACTTTAGCAGAATGATGCTGACAACGGGAAGGGCAAGTACTATATACAATTAGAAAGTAAAAACAGATTAAGAGCAGAAATTGCTATCTTCCCAGGAACGAGACAGTAGAGCCATAGAACTATCAGGCAACAGATCACCAAGGAAGGAGCACTGAAAATGGCATCAGTGGAAGTTGGTACTTTCCTTCAGGGGGTACTGAGGCAGTACGCTGGCCCAGTATTTTTTGACCTGATAACAAAGTCATGTTGTCTTCCTTGAAATAAAATAACATAACTTCTATGAATTATCAAAACAGATGACAACTACCCACTCTTCGTAGTTCACATAAGCATAGTAGTTCATACTACCAGAAGGAACTTAAAACACTTTCCTAATGACTATGAAGTCTTAGGCAAGAAACTGAAGACTAAGGTAACAGGCTGTGTTTTCCTAACTACTATCCACTGAAGACAAGGGATGCAAAAGAGAAAAATTAATTTGCAAAATGAACAACTGGATAGTGGTTAAGGTGGTGGTTATTTGAGAGAACTAAGAATTCTGGATCATGGCTTCCAAGGGTTGACAGAAAGGTCAGGGATGGAGTACATCTATCAAAGGCCTTGCCAAGAGTGAGCTTTAAACTAAAAATGAGAGCAGAAAACTGTATATCTTCACATTTAGATATTATATAGAACAGCCACAAAGAATGAAGAACAGCAGATGAAACACCCTGAAATTCACAGAAGACAAAATCCAAAAAAGGAGGCAGTAGTAAAACCTAAGGCTTCAAGTGTCTATATACAAATGCCCAAAGTTTAGGCAACAAATGTTCTTAATGCAAGGGGAGAAATTTTGTTTCAGGGATACAACTGAGACTCGTTAGAATGAATCTATGACTATGACTTAACTATGACTCTAGATAGGTGTACTTTATTCCAAAGAAAAAGCATAGGTAAAAAGGGGTGAGGAGATAGCTTTGTATATTAAGAATATATATATGCATGTAAGGAATTCCAGGAATGAGAGTATGGAAGCATGACAGAGAGTATTTGGGTTAAAGTCTAAGAAGGACAAATAAGAGATTCTGTCAAAGGAGTATAGAGACCACACAAACAAAGAAGACATAGTTCGTGAAGTCTATCGCATGCCTGGCCCAGCAGCAGAATAGTGACTTCAACAATTTCTCGACTTAATGATTTCATCATTCAAAAATGGAAGAACCAACAAAGGAATTCTCTTCTGGATATGATCTGGATCTGGAGAACAAAACTAGGAACAGCAGGTAGAAATTGCAAAGAGGCCAATTTAGGCTTGAAAATTCCTTTTCTTTAGAAGTTCTGAGCAGAGGATGGACAGATCATTCACTGATTACAATACAGTGGGGGTTCCTTTAGTGTATGGTGTAAACTAGTTTGTCACTGAGGTCCCTATCAACTCTCAAATTTGGAGATTCTATACAACTCTATGTGATCATGCAGTAAGAGTCAAACCAGAGGGAGATTCTGTAATCAAAGCTCTACTGGAAAACCACCTTAAAAAAAAACTGGAATGCATCTGAAATATTTTTTCAATTATGACGTTTCATAAAAATACGAAAAGTACAATTTATTGCACCAGGACAGGTATTCATCCTACTGGCCATTGAGATCTATTATTATATAACCTGCTCTATTATTCATAAAGTTCTTAGAATAATAAAAATACACAGTACAAATCTTTAAAGATAGAAAAACCCTAGAAAATCTGGGCTCCCCCCAAATTAGAAACAAACCAGGAGGCATGAGTTGGGGAAATGGGTGAACAAACTACAGCATAGAAATTCATTGTAATGTTATTGTGTTTTAAGAAACAAAATATGAGAATTCAGAGAAATATAGAAAGATTTGTATGAGCTGATGCCAAATGAGGTATACAGAACCAAGAGAATATTTATAAGGTCTACACTAAGTAAAATAAAAAAACACTAAAATGAGGCTAAGCTATTAGTAGTTCTAATGACCAATTTTAGTTCCAACAACAGATAATCAAACACACTTTCCTACTTTTGTGAGGTAGAAGACCCAGGGGGTACTTTATTGTATTCACTCTAAATTCTAGTTATGGTATTGGATGGCTTTGCCTAGCTGTATCTGTTACAAGGGAGGATTCAACGGAGAAGTAAAGGTGGTGGTGGTGGTGTGTTATATTACGAAATGATGGATATCAAAACAAAAGTCATTAATAAAATATTAAAAAATTTGGGCTTCTAATACCTGTGACTCCAACAAATTATAACTTTTCTGGACACATGTATTAAAATGTTGAGGTACTAGACCATTTATAATGGTTTATGCTGTAAATCCTGATTTAGAACTGCCAAACTGTTCACAAACTGATATATAATCCTAGGAGATGAAAATATGACAGCAAATCAGAAAAGACAACCCATATTTCTGACTGTTAACTTACCTTCGGGACTCTGAATCTCTCATCTTCCGCTGGTCTCTGGACTTATCAAATGACACAACAGATCGCTTTTCTCTACTGGCAGATTTGCGATCTTGGCTCTTTGAGACCTGAGTTTTTAAATGTGAATTATAAGCTTTTAAGTCGAAAAGAAATTGAGAAAGCAAACTGAAGGGCAGATGTATAACTTTTAGCTCCATCTAAATACTAAAAGAAACAAGTTCTTCATTGTGTCAGGTAAATTCTTAATGATATAAGGTGGAAAGGATGGAAGGATTAACATTTGCACTAACTGTAATCATGAATTTATTCAAGTAACTGGATTTCTGCTCAACATTTATTATCAATGGCTTCAATGACAATACATACAGTCAATTATCAAATGACAAAAACTTATACATGACAAAACTGGGAAAGATAGCACATATGTGGATGACAGAAATTGGATCTAAAAAGCTCTAGAGACTGGAGATATTCATAGAAGCTACTAAGATGAAATTTAATTTGGATAAATGTAAAGTATTCTAGGTGGATTTTAGAAAGATAAACTTCATGAATTGCGAGGAGAAATATGGCAAGAAAGCAGTTTTACTTTAAAAAACAAAAAAAAAAAAGTCTGGAGATAAAAGTTGCCAGTGTGGTATGGAAATAAAAAAAACCTCATCACTTTGGACTCCATTAGTAACAGCAAAATGTTCAGATTTAAGGAGGTGATGGTCTTCACTATATATTATGCTCTAGTCAGCAGCACCTCTCAAGCACTGTGCTCAGTTATGGATACCACATTTGAGCAGGGATATATAAGTTAAACAGACTATTTTCAACTTCAAAAAAATGGCCTGCTTCCTTGGGTCAGTTTTCACATTCCTCAGTAATCAAAGCAGAGAGTGAACGGTCTCTTTTGGAAATTGAAGTAGTTCATAACGTGGATACAAGGTAGGCTATATCAGGGTTTCTTAAAACTTTTTCCACTCTTGACCCCTTCAGTGCTTCTTAAACTGTGGGTCGTGACTCCTTATCTAGCCATTAGATGACACTTAAAATACCAATGAACTGTTTATCTATATATGATTCTATGAACCAATGAACTAAATATTTATTATGTGATCAACACTATGGAATAGTAGAAAGCATAAGGTGTAGTTCCCACCTTCAAGGAATTTTGTGTTTATAAAGCAGTAAGAATATGAAGTTTCAACTTTTAAGTCTAAAGTAAGATTCTATCGAATTAGAGTTCGATAAAATTTCAATTTTACTTAGTTTTCCAAAATATACACTTAAGATAATTACAAATGCCAAGTAAGGAAGTATAGTAACATGGAAATTAAATATGCTGTCATCTGAGGTTTTTTTTTAAAGTATAATGACAGATCCACAATTAATCAAGGAAAACAGTTATATTTTCTCTTAAAAAAAAAAAAAGCTCAATGGGATGAAATCTCAGTATGTCTAATTTCTTATAAAAAAATTAAAGATATTTTCATATTATGAGTTTACCCAAACGTACATAAAAGGTAGAAGAAAATGTTGATTAAAATATACTTACTCCCTCTTTTCCTCCACTTGTTTTTACACTGATAACAGGTTCACCTTTGGATTTGTCCATTACTACAGTCCTCTCTGTACCTCGACTTCCTATATGAAATACAATTAGAAATCCAAAATAAACAGCATAACCCTGAAGTGGTAAAATATATCTCAACACAGTGTGTAAGCAACTGACCAAAGCAAAGACACCCGATCTGATATTCTATTGTTAACGTACCTGACTTAGTAGCTCTAGCTCGATCAGATCCAGGTTTCTGTTCATCTTTATCCTTCTCATCACTTCCATCTTCTCTTCTAGTGTCATCTTTTTTGTCCATTTTATCATCTCTTTTTATGTTGGTAGACCTAGGAATAATATCACAACCCCCCCCACATTAGATTAAGTAACAAACCATAATTTGAACCTTCCAATATCTAGTAGAAGACTGTTAATTACTGCATATTTTTTTCTCCTCACTCAACCAGCAACATGCCATTTTAAGTAACTTGGAGATGTCCCAGGGGCACCTCAAATTCACTTTGTCCATAATTAAGCTAATTATTTGCTTTCTCCCAATCAGTCAATAAACACTTACTAACAATTGGCCAGGCACCCAATCTTCCATGTTTGAAATCTTGCTCTTCCTTCTACTGCATCCTCCCTTTCTAACCAGTTACCAAATTCAGTTTATTTTACTTCTGCAACACCTCTTCCAACTAACCCATCCTCTATTCCCACAACAATAATCTTAGTAGAGCATTCTAATCTAAATCAGGGCAAATTCTAATACATTCTTAAAAGGTCTTCATGGTTCTACTCTCTCCCCTTCCAAGAAAACCTGGATGTCATTCCCAGACTAATCTTCCTTATGCCTCTGTGTGGGCAAGCCACTGCTCAAAAATCTTTAATAGTTTCTTATTGTCTAATGAATAAAATGTAATCTTAGGCACTCAATATCTGATGTCACCCCCTACTTTTTCAGCATAAGCCTGCATCACTACTCTGCATTCTCTATGCTCTCAGCCCAACTGGACATGTCTGCTGAATGAACATTTCCAGCACTTTCTCTCTGCTGTGCTCAAATACTCCATATGACCTAACACTGATCTTGAGAGGTTGTGTGGTATGATGGAGAGTACTCTGCACTTGGAATCAGGAGTGACATAAAATCTAATTTTGCTAGACAATCTATAGCATAGCCTTTAACTATGGATGAACCTTAAGGCTATCTGACTTCATCGGTGCCTATGGATTGAATCATCTCTACATAGTTGATTCCCAGATTTATGTATTCAGCCTAACTCTCTCTGCTGAGCTCCAAATCTGTATCTCCTACTAGTGGACATTTTAAATGGATGTCCTTTAGGCACCCTAAACTCAACACATCACTGTCTGTTCCTCCAAAGCTACTCCTCTTCTAGATTTTCCTATTTCTGTTGAGTTATCCAGGTTTAAAACCTTAGAATCATCCCTAAAGTCCTATTCTCCCCCACCCATGTAGCTTATCTAGTTGCCAAGACTGATCCATTCTACCTCTATATCTCTAGTTCCCTTCTCCCCAGTCATATGGCATCACCTTAGTTCAGGTATTCATCACCTCTCTGGATAATCAGTCCAGATTGCAAGTCTCCCTGCTTTAAGACTTCCTTTTCTTTACAGATTTAAAGTCCTTCCACCTGGCTCCAATTGAGTTTTATTATTCCCCTTCACAGACTAAGGAGTTCAACCAAACTAATCTTTTTATTGTTTCTCACATATGATATTCTAAATTCCATCTCCTAGCTTTTCCCAAGTGTCCCTAATGGTTAGAATACACTCTCTATTCCATTCTGCTTAAAAGAAATCTTCATTTCTTTTCTTTCATAGTTTAGCTCAATTGTCATCTACAAGAAACCTTTCCTGATCTTTCAAACTACAACCCCCACCTTCACCCCATAATTACCTTGTTTATTTTGTAAATGTTTACACGTACAGCTCTGTCCCTGTAAAGAATAAGTTCCTTGAAGATAGGAACTATTTCATGTTTCCCCAGTACCTAGTACTACCTGACACATGGTAGGCACTTAATAAATATTGAGTTACTGCCCTAATTCAGTTTCCTATTTGTAAAATATGGATCAAATGAAAAAAGAAAAAGAGTGGGCAAAGTGCTTTATAAATTTAAGGCAGTTTATAAAATATCACTAATTATTGTTATTTACCTCTACCCTAAGACCCAATTCAAATTCAACCTACTCACTATGACTTCCCAGTTAGAACTCAAGACAGCTGTATTTTGTACCTCTTTTGTATGTTCATGAATTGTTTTGGACTACTGTAATGGCAAGTACTTAGCACCTTGTTTCAGTTCAAGTTTCTTTTGAGCCTTGCCCATGATTATATCAAGTCTTTGTTAAGAAACAGAACTTGTGAAACTCACAGTGGGAGGAACTTGCTGATGCAACAGGAAGGGGCAGAACAGGGAGGAGCTAATGACCATATATAAGGAGAAGCCCAAGCTGGGAAAGAGCAGAACTGAGAAGGGAACTCAGTGGTAGCAGAGTTGAAAAGGAGAAAACGTGGTATCCCAAGCCCTCTGTTTGTCTCTTCCCTCTGTGTTCATTTTTGTTTGTAATACTTTGTACAGAAGTCCTGGAAGAGGATTTTCTCATCTGTTTACAGAAGTTCTGGAGGAGGGTTCTGGAGGTCCTGGGACTATACTGAGGATCTATATTGAGTTCTCAGAGAGATAGTGAATTGATGATGGTGTTGGCAATGTGTATGAATGCTGTTTTAGCTCTGTTAAGCTTTGTCTTCCCAGAAACAGAAACTGTAAATGTCTTCAGGTGGACTGGACACTCTGAGCTTCAATATGGAATGGAAACTGGACGAAGAACAGGACAAGGAGTTGAGAACTGCCTACCTTTGAATCCAGGTGACTGCTGGGTAGAATCAGGCAAAAGCTGAGACTGTGCAAGAGGAACCATGGAGTCTGAGAGCCAGCCTCAGAGTCAAGATGAAAAGACCTCTCCTTGGGTACTTAGTACTGACTGAGATAATGATTTACTGTGGCCTAGGGGTGGGAGAACTTTGTACTCTGTACCTTGTACCTCTTAAGGATGACTGGAAACTAATCTCCAATTGAGAAGAAAGACTTTTTGACTGAGAGATTAGGAGAATGTGACCTAGGGGTGGAGAACACTGATCTTTGTACTTTGTGTCCCCCCAGGAAGTTTGCTCCTTAAGGATGATTGAGTTAAGGACTCAATGAATGATATCTTTTGTTTAAAACTATGTGGCCACTTTTAAGTGATAAATTGTTATGTTTTAACACTGTGAATGCTGTACTTTGGTTTCTGTGAATGTTTTGCTAAGTGTATTGCTGAATGGAGTGTTCACTATACTATGTGATCAGAACCTTAAAACTGCTCATGCTTGGCTTTACAATTATAGAACTGAATTAGCGGAGCACCGGGAAGTTAGGGACTAAGATTTACCAAAAGGATTAAGTAGCTCAACTACATTATCAGTTTTTAAAAGTTTTTAAAAGACAAATACCTGTCACTGTTAGTTGACTTCTCTCTCTTTCCATCACTTTCTCTTTTGTCTGAAGTTTTCTTACCAGCAGGTTCATTTTTTGTCTGAAATCATATTAAAAAAAAAATTCAAATTACAGAAGCAAAACAAGGTTACATGATCTAATTTCTTATAAGGAACTGTTCATACCACCACAAAGGGAGACTGAGAACTTACTTTTTCTACTGAGATCATTTTCCCATGAAGCTCTGTCTTGTGAAGATGGTTAATACATTTTGTTGCTTCCTCAGATGTGGACATTGTGACAAAACCATAACATCGAGCCCCAGGACTTCGAGCATTAGTGACCACCTTGGCACCAACAACCTTTAGGAAAGAAATACACACTAGGCATAACTATATGTATCATGCCAGCTACAAACTATCATTTACAAAGAAAGGAAGAGGTTAATGCCAGCAAGAGGACAATATTAAAGACTGTACGATCCAAAACTCATGTCAATAGCTACACATGCCACCAACCCTATGATCTTCCACCCTTTTTTGGGATAGTTTAATTACTTAGCAATCAACTTTATTGTGCTGTTGGCATAAGATGGAAAAGAAACTAGACTAAAACTGCTACTAAATGAAAGAGGATGGGCACTGTGGCAGGTGAAGGCACAGACAACATATACTTTATTGTTGTGGTTAATTGTACAGATTTCATTTACTGTTTCTATACTATGGCAACATTCCTAAAGATTCATAATTTCATTACTATAAGTTTCCTCTACTAAAGCGGGACTAAAGCCCCTCTTGACCTTAGTAGACAGTCTCAACAGTTGCTAAAACTAAAAAAAAAAAAACAACAAAACAAACCAAAAACCAAAAACAAAAAAAAACCCAGTCACCTAGTGGACAAATTTCCAAGCAATGAACTTTGATGATAGTCTAGCCATCAGAGAAGAGATGTTCAAGCATGTCCAGGTCTATAATACGAAATCTTGCAAGCTTAGCAGGATCCACAAAATATGTATTCTACGGATGAAGCCTTTGAGAACCCACCTCCCTTGATGAGGTATCAAGAGTAGGATTTTAGTGGAGTTTTACAACTAAACATTATTGAGAAAGAGGATCAATCTCTTCCCAAAATCAGTTTGTGTGGTATAACAGAAAAGAATATTGGACTGGGAGTCCACAAATTCTTTTTTGAAATTGTAAGCAAATTACTATATTACACAAAGAGTAGACAACCATATACAAGTATCAATGTATGACTCTGATATCATACATATAGTTTACTGTTGCAGTGAAATCATGTGTTTGTCACATTTTGAATGATTTTCACTGTACTACAAAATAAGAGTAAAATCCACAAAAATATTTACATACTCAAGCCAATATTTTAGTCCCCGCTCCCGTTTTGTGTGCTTTTTAAAAATAGGCTACTAATAATTGTGAATTTTTGCTGATAAAATCTATTATTTAGTCATTAGCATAAACCAGAGGTTAAAAAAATTCTTTTAAACAACTTCCCACAAAGGCCCCATTCCTTTCTTCCCCTGTCAAAATATCAGAACTGAGGTTCCCTAGTCTGGTTTTTTTTTTTTTAAACTAATAAACTCTGATTTTCAAAGGGGAAGGGATATAAAAACAAAGAAGACTTTAGTACCTGAAGGACAGAAGGATGATAATGAGTCAGAAAGAATACCACAAAGAAGAGAGAAAACTTTTTCCAATTTGACTTAGAAACCACTTATGTATTAGACGGACATTCTTACATGGAAGAAATATGAATCTGGCTAAGTAAGGCCAATGAGGATACTTTGTTTAAATTTTCAATTTTCCAAAGTCTTTTACTAAATTAAAACTGAACAACCCAATAAACACATAAATATGAAATAAGTGATGAACACAGCCAAATTTATATACTCAAAAGGACTGTCTTTTAAAAATCTTGGGAGGCTTTTTATATACAAACTCCAATGATACTCTCCATTGCTCAAAATTAGAACTGCTGACAGTGAGAAGAAAATTATTTCATTATTCCAGGCAAACCTTACTGTGGTCAAAAATGTTATTACCCAGCTTGATCACCCTCCCATTTGGATTTAGCACCAAAGGACTTTTAGCTGTTTAAAAAAAAATCAAATGTACAAGTGCCACCACTGAGATTATAAAAATATATACACCAGAGACCCCCTGACTATTATGAAAAGACTGACACTCATTTTGATGTATAAATTTTGGGATGTTCAACAAAAGTTGGTCCAACTTATTATTACATATCATATAACCCTTTAACTCTTACCTTTCCATATTTGCTGAAAAGATTCTTCAAATCTATAGCTCTGGTAGTAGAAGAAAGTCCACTAACCCAGAAGTTTCTACCACAACTGCTAGTGGTATGACCTGATTTGAAAGAAAGTTTCAGCCAATAATTAATGTCTGGGAGACTGTAAGTCCTTTAGGAAATTCTGAAGGACTAAAGCATATACAAAGCACACGTGCACACAAAGACACAGATACAATTTCTAGATGTTACTAACACATGGATACAAATTTTTATGAGAGCAGTAAGAGATGAGAAGAGACATTCTCAATTATCACTAAAACCCATTTTCCTCAAGTCAATGAGAAGGCACAACATTAATAAAAATTCTCTAGGAAGTCACTACTTCCTTTGCTTTAGTTTATTTTATCCTGAAGCTGTTTCTTTCAAAATAAACCTATTAGCCAGCTACTAAAGACAATAAAATTACTTTTTAATCAACGACACTAATGTAGAATGTGTGGATAATCCAAAATTATTTGATGTTAGAATTTTATTTTTCAATGTGTAGCACAGTTGGCTTTTAAAAGCCTATTATCACAATTCCTTTATATACATGCACATCACAGTTACTCAAACTGGGAAGTGGTCCGAAAAAGCATAAAATTTGAAACATGGCTTAATAGCCTCCTGCCATTTAAGAGCTAAACTATTTTAGCCCTAAGGTCAAGTATGCCTTGATCCCATAGAGGACTTAAGTAAAAGTTCCAAAAAAAGCAAATATAGGCTTAATATAAAGACAACTATTTCTAAATTTCTAGTTGAATGGGCTGACCCTATGGGAGGTGGGTTGCCCAGTACAGGAGGTTTTAAGTGATGTCAAAATAATCACTTGTCAGATATAAGAGGAGATACTTATCGTCTGGGTCTCAAGTTAGACTAGAAGGCCTCTGAGATTCTAAAACAATAACGACTTGGGTGCAAATCTTGGCCCTCGTAACTTTCTCTTTCCTTGGGCAAAACCTAACTTTATGGTGTTTTAATTTCCCAAACTATCAAGTGAAGGCCTGCTCTACATTTGTATAATCCTCTAACTATGGACCCTTCTAAATCACTCAACCCCTTTGGAATAGAATTTTCTCACCTGAGAAATAAATTTATTTCTATGAAATAAATGACTATATCAAATAGGAAGATTTCTTCCCCAATGATAACATTACAAATTCGTGTAACAATGAAGTGATTTATTATGGGGTACAATTCTATAACCACTACTGAAATTAAGAGAGAACATTAAAGTACTGCCACATCCCATAATCTGACACCGTACCTTTTTCATCTTTGGAGACTCTTTTGGTATCTGAGTCCTCTTCAATAGAGCTAGAGACAAAAGTTAATGTTATATAAGCATGGAAAAAAAACATACAGAAAACTAACTAAAAAAGTATATTATATGTGCTAAAGTTGCATACCTACCAGAAATTTAGTTTTGAAATAAAAGAAAGATACCTGGCAAACTTGCATTGGAAATCTGACCCAAGAACTAAGATGTCAGACTCTTAGGAGTTAATTAATTGTTGGATTAAAGCTAACTAGGAAAGATTATAGAAAACAACCATAGTAGGTTGAGAAAGGAAAAAAATATAAAATGTTTTAAAACACACAAAGGAACCAATCAGATTTTCTATAAATAAGTTACAATTTCATCAGTCTGGCTGGCCAATTGAAGAAAACAGCTTATGTGTGTCATTAAATGACCAATGAAAAAAAGATAGCATCTGGTCTAGAACTGAGAAAAAACAAACCTCATTTTCTGATCACCGCCCTCATTGGTAGAGGACTCTTTAGTAGCAGATGAATCTTCATTATTAGCTTCATCTTCACTTTTCTTAACGTCTTCTTTGCTATCTTTGGTTTCAGGGCTTGAGGCTTTCTCTGGCGTTTCCTGGGCTTCCTCGCTAGAAGCTTCTGCATTTTCTGATGCTCTGCTACTCTGATCATTTAGGGTCTCTACCACTACAGTGTCAGAGTCCATTTTCTCTTCATCTACTTTCTGCTCACTTTTCTCCCTTTTCACTATATCTAAGTGCTTTTCTGCCTTCCTGGCAATTGCTTGTGTTGACTCGCTGTCCAAATCTAATGCATCCTCCTCTGGATGAGCGGTGACAAAATTGTCCTCTTCCTCTGCAAGCTTTTTGTTTGGCCCCACGCTACTTGCATCCTGTGAAAATGGCTGCTCCAGGTCGGAACCTTCTTCTTTTAGTGGGTCAGACTTACAAGTTTCCCCCAAAATGTCGAGTATTTTCTCATTTTCTATGGATTTAACAGGAATAGAATGGCACAAGGTTTAATTACCAGGGAAATAAAGCAATCACAAATGCGGAACTGGCACGGCTGCCACACTAACATGAAGAGAACTGCTAGCTACACAGAGATTGGAAAACCCTGATGTATACAAACTTACACTGTTTAAAAACTACCTGCATTCCAATAGTCTAGGATATTAAGAAAGTGTCAAACTAGAGGGAAGTGAAAAGGATCCCAGAGATTAACCCCTAAAAACCTTCTGGCTGATTCTTGACAGTCTTCATTATGTTGCTGTTTACATACGGCTCTTCAAAATTTAGCTTCCAAGTCCAACGTGTATAACTGAATGTACCATCATTCACTGACAGCTCAATTTCGAAATTTCTTTTGAATTTCTTTTAACAGAACAGTCCAATATGAAAACCAGAAACTCTTCCAACGGTGCAGGAGTATTATTTGCAGTCCAGAAAGTGAACAGTATTTGTTTTGACATTTCATGAAGAAAATCTTTCCTCTTCTGGAATCCAGTTACTTCTTAGTATTTTAAATTTAGTTCCCCACAACAGCTTTAAAATGCCTGAACTGCTTTAATCAAAACTATCAAATAAAGATATTGCACAATATCACAAGATCTGTTTTGTGATCTTATTTTAAGAGTAAAGGTAAACTCTTTATATTCATCTAATTAATATTTATTAAAGTGAATGGGATACTCTATCTCCCAGACATTGTAGCATAAAATGATAAATACTCCACTTTCACAGATCTGGTGATATGACTGGGTTTCCAATCTCTATGATCCTGGTATGATTGGGATTGTCCACCATCAGAACAATGAATACCACAGTAAGGTAATTACTAGGAAATAATATTGATAATAATTAAGAATTTAAAATGTAGTAGTTGGAAAATTGAAATGGTTTCAAACCCTTAATTCTGGTTTCTGATTTAACAGTACCTGGCTCCAAGGATGGATCTTCAATATCCTGTAATACAAAAAAGAGAAAAAAAAACATTGCCAAATGAATGAAACCTACCATAGTTAAAAATAAAAAAAATACTAAACAGGAGTGGGAAAACTGTAACCTTGAAAAATACAAATTATGAAGTAAAAAATGTCTTTAAAGATATTGGTCCAGATACTGTTCACCTGCGGAAAGAACCCTCCAAAGCAGGCAAACTCCCTTCTATACCTTTTTCTCCCAAATTCTGGAGTACTATTAATAAGCAGGAGATGTGGGCCTTCAACAACAGTATTACTGATAAACTTGAAATAGGATTTGCATGTGTAAGCTAGTCTTTCTTTTAGTCACTGGCTTTTCAGGCACCAATAATATATTTCTGAAACCATGGTCAACTTTTGATAATTCAGATGGAGGTAGATTAGAAATGCAGATAATCCAATATGTATTTGAAAATCATTTCTACATGCCTTAGGGATATGATTTTGTACTTACATTTGAAGACTGGCATGTCTGGTGATCTGGAAATTCATGTCCAATAAAATAACAAAGTCCTACCATGAAGACTCAAAGGTGAGCTAGGAATCTCTTAGGCTTTCCTGCTTTATGATGTTGTAGAAAGAGGACTGAATTTGACATCAGAAGATGTGAGTTTGAATTCTAGTTCTATTTCTCTCTACAGAATTATAGGCAATCCCATTTTATTTCTCTGGATCTTAGCTTCAGTTTCCTCATCTAGAAAATGAGATGGCTAGACTAGCTGATTTCTAAATTTCCTTCTGTTTCTAACTGAATCTTACGATTTCTGTGAAGGTCCTCTTTTTAGAATGGTACAAAGTGCCAGTCTAAGTAAAGGTGTGACTTAAACAGCCTGGGGGCGGGGGGAAAGTGGGTACATATTTGGATTTCAAAGTATTATCTTGATGAAAACAGACACAGGGACTATGCAACATCAGGGTAAAAGAAGTCCCTAAGGTCCATAAACAGTAATTATGCAGTAGGTGATGTTAATACACTTAAATTAAGATTTACACAGATAAGTTGTAATGCAGGTAAGAGCACAAACAAGTGACCTAAAGTTACATCTGTCTCTTTTACATTATAATAATTTTTAAAAAATGACAGCTTCATAAGGTCTTAAGAGTTAGAAACTCAGAAGTCATCTAATCAAGCTGCAAATCAAACCATGAATCATGTTTGGGGTTTTGAAAGATGTTTTAAAACCACATTTGATTAGGTATTATACTGTTCATAAAATCTACATGATTTAGAATAATGAAAATACCCTGTAAAGATCAGCTGAAGTCCCTTGCTCAGCTTCTCCCTTGCCCCCTAGACTTCAAACTTGGAACAGAGTGCATCTTCTATGATACAAAAACATACTTAAATAAAACGAGGAAGCAGGAACCACTTCAATGCTTCTTTAGAAGCAGATACTTTGGCTCAATTTGGGAAGAGAAATATAAAACACGATCTGTAAGAGCTGACTATACTTCCAAGTGTTTCCATAAAAATGTCTTGCTAAAAAGTGTTTTGCAAATAAGTGCTTAAATTCTTGCTGAACTGGATGTTTCCAATAGTCAAAAGCAATGTTTAACCTAAGATAAAATTTACTCCCACAGTTTAAATTTATATAAGCTACTAGCTATAAAGAAAATTCAAGATGCACATTCAAAAAATCTACAAAAAAAAAAAAAAGAAAACAACAAACCAACCTGGCTATGTGTGCAAAGTAGAAGTATTTGGAACCATTTCTTTTCATTTAACTTTTTAACACAGCCCAGACAAACTTGTGAGCAAAACAGTTTCTTGTACATCTTTGTACAATAACAGAAGCACCTCTTATCATACCATTGATTCTTTCTACCATAGGCCTCCATCATCCAAGGAAACAACCATTGTGGAGAACGGGCCCATCTCTGCCATCCCTGACAATAACCACTGACAAAACCAGCATCAAGAGAGGTAAAAAATATCCCCTTCTGTTTTTCTGCTGTACCCTGAGACTTATGTGCTGACTCTATTAGAATGTGAGCTCCCTGAGCACAGGGATTGTCTTTACTTTTCTATTTATATCTCTAGCACCGTGCTTTGCACATGGTAAATGTTTAATAAATGCTTTTTCATTAATTCAATTCATTCATCTTTGTACAGGATGCACTCTGCTTTCTAAAAGGCACAACACTAGTGCCACTAAAGAATTTCCCTTTTGCAGCTGTTAACACTTTGCCTAGATTATAACCATAATTTTCACAACCCCCATCTCCAGGTCTCAGTCCTTAATCTCATCTTCTTCTGGCCAATTAAAAAAATATATATGTATATTAATATAAATAAATATATATATATGCAACCCTGCTAAATTAAATATCAAAGAAAATAGTTTTCTCTCAGTTACAGTTTGGTCAATATAGCCTTCAGCTAAATAGCAATAAGTTAGAGAAAAACCCTTTTCTACTCATTATATGAGGGCAAGATAGCAGTGTAGATGTGGAGAAGCAACAAAGAATGCTTGTTGCATAGTTGGTATCATAAAATGTCTCAGTGTCCTGACTTCTAGCAGCCTAAGTTTTGTTTTATTACTCGAATGCTTGCTTGCTTTTTATTACTTGCCCAAGGTCACATGGCTAGTTTTTCTGTTAAGTGTCTGAGGCTGGATTTGAACTCAGGTTCTCCTGACTACAGGGCCAGTGCTCTATTCACTGTGCCACCTAGCTGCCCATTTGTTTTATTTAGATAGCATGACGTTTTTAACCCAGGATACCTTTATTTCACACTCTTATTCCATTTGACACAATTGTTGTTCCAGCTCAATTAGCCTACTTGGCCTCCCTTTCTTTTAAGGATGTCCCTTTTTGTCCTAGGTCCTACTTGCTTGCAACTTCCATGCTCCTCACCTAAAACTTCTTTTACAGTTTAATTTTCTTCAAGGCTTAGCTCAGGTGCCATTGTCAACCCAAGACTTTTCCTGATAGTTATTTAACTCCCCAAGCATAATTTTAGGTCCTTAGGATTACAAAAATAAAGCAGCCACAGAGCCATTTGGGTATATCTGGTCTTCACGAGAAGAATTTCATCTCCTGAAGGTAGGGATGTTTGTTGTTTGTCTTTATTTCCTAAGGATACATGGCAGGTGCTTAATAAATGTTGCATGTGAAAACATTTTGCAAGTTGAACTCACTGCAGAGTAACAAAGTAGACATATTAGGATTTTACCTGCACCACAGTGAAGTCAGATGACGAAGTATCTAAATTGTTTACACTCTCCTTGTCTGCCATCTGCAAGATAAGCAAAGAATGTTTTATCATTCATCAAAGAAATAATAAAACTTTGAGTTCAAATAACTACTCAAAGTTCTTTATTCAAAATATGTAAAGATAAGATCTTATATGACATTGAACATCTACATTCAAATAAGTGCTACTACTGCAGAAGACAGTTCAAAATGCAATACTATTATTCTGATAATCCTAATGTTCCTCAAAACACTTATTTTGAATCAATTTATGAGCCATGTAAGAAAATCAGTGTTATTATTTCATATTCATATTCAAATTTGGACCTCAAAAGAATACAAATTCATCTTGACCACTTACCTTTCACCAAGCTTGAATAACTTTGCATCTTTTCCTAAAACCAAACCCAACACCCAAGTACAAAGACTGGACAAAATGAAGGCTATTCCAAAGCATATGACAGGCTTTCAAGGCATTTCTGGAAGAGGAATTTCATTTGGGCAGTGACAGCATCAAAAGAAACCTCAGAAAGTGAATTCTAAAGGGTGTAACACTCCCTGTAAAGTGTAACTTGTTTTCAAATTCACACCTTCATACACTAACATATAAAGATGTTTGACTTCCAAAGGAATGTCACACTACTCTTTTTTTGACTGCCTTCCATTCTGCGTGAAAATCAATAGTGTGCCTCACTTTTAGGTGGCAGTGGTGTAGTGAAGAAAACCCCAGATGCTCATTCCTTTTCAAATTCTCTGGGTATTGGTCTCCTCAGCTGTAAAATGATCAGGTTGGACTAGATGTCTCAAGGTCCCTGGCCACCTTTAAAATTTTGTAATTCTACCTCAAGTACTATCAGATTCATATGCAAACAGAATAGCCAATAGACAAAATAAACCTTCCCACCATTTTTTAATCCCCCATTTTATCTGTTTCCAAAATGAAACAAGCTTTGACTAAGTAAAGCTTCAAACATCTAGAATTATGGCCCCCTGTCATGGGGCCACACAATCCTGATCTCCTTTCATTCAAGCCTTATGGTGGCATGCAGGCTTTTGTTTGGCCCAACATGCAATATAAAAATAGTATTTTAAAATCTAAAAGTTGTATACAAAAGAACAGCACACAACCAGAGAGGCATTTAGCTAAAAGATATTATTTTTGAACAAAACAAGACCACCTTTTGGGGTGTTTTGCACTTATTGTACCAGTGTTCTATTTCATTGGTCATTAAAAACAATTGGATTCCACACATTTAAGAGATGCATTCCACCAATGATGGTAGTTTTTTAGGATTACCAAAATAATGCAGCCACAGAACCATTTTGGTACATTTTTGAGATGTTTCCAAGTTACCTACAGCATGTTCTGTAAGCTGATCTGGAAATTCCTTCATTTCTGCATCAGCATTTTCTTTACTATCAGATAGGGAGTCAAGAATATTATCAGCACTGTAGTCCTCTCCGCAATCTACAGCACTCCCATTATCTATTTCGGCTTCATCTAAGACACTGATATCCATCATGTCAATATCTCGAAAATTATCCAAACTTGTTTCAACATCTTCCTGTAAGAAGAAGAATGGGGGGAAGGGGGGGGAAAAGCATGTGATAGGTATTTGGATTAAAATACTTAACTACTAATTTGCACTTTCAACCTGAATCTATATACCTGTTCATCTCCAGAGTTTTCCTCCAGTCCATTATCTTCAGCACCCTCTTCTTCTGTTTTTCGTCCTGCTAAAATAAGTTTGTAACATGAAAAACTATTAAAAAAACTTACCAGAATAATGCTTTTTCTTATACACTCCAGTTAAGTAAAAGCAAAATGTTGCTTTTAAAGCTTTAACGTTCAAATAAAACCACAGAATTCCCTGAATTAAAATAACTGGTACTTATCACATGGTGGTAATGTTGAGAAGTGTTAAAAAAAAAAAAACCAAAAACCCAAAACTTTTCCTTTCTTGGTGGGAAACTGTAATTAATGGGGAGAGATCAACATTTTCCCAATGCCTATGATTCCCTCCCATACATTAACAAAAAATACTTTTCCTTTACAAAGGTTATAATATTGAGAGTGGGTCAGCAGGCTAGCCCACAAATCTATTTAAACCCTTAACATACCTGAAACCGAGATACTAATATACTACAGTCCATTTACATTGTGGGTTACATAATTTAGGATAGACTAAAAATCTAACCAACACCTATTACATTGCTTCTAACAAGAAAGGGTGTTCTAATTTTGAAGCTCTGACTTACAAATGGTATTCTGGTATGTGTGCGCAGCATAATATAATGAAATTCAATAAGTGATAACTTTCAATATTTTTATGAAGGGCTATCTGACAAAGTTTTATCACTTTAGTACAAATAAATACTAACTCTTCCTAAGACTTCACAATAAAAAAGCCATCAAATGCATAATTATTTCATTCGAGTCCATGTTCTAGCTGATGTTTATACATCTCCTTGGCTTTATGTCACTGTCTCACAAATGTACAAATTAACAAGGCACCTTAAACATCTTTGTTTAACTCATTTCAAAGGGATAGAATTCCCTCAATTAGATAAAACAGGGAATGGACCAGTGATTTCAGTAGTATAGGTCAGCACACTGGCTGTAACTTAACAGAATTAAAGAGATGCCTAAAGCACTTAGAGATTAAGTTACTTGCCCCATAGTAACCAGGCCAGTATTCATCAAGTGGTAAAATCTGAACACAGACCTCTCTTAATAAGAAACTAAAATGACTAGCAGCTTTTGTGACTTCAACTGAGCTTATTTTTCAGAATAGATGCCCCATTAACTCCTGTCACCATCCAAAACGGTGTGTGAACAATGTGACTGTCAAAAATGGCTTTGTAGGTTTAAGTCATATGTGTATACCTTATTTTCAGGAGTTAGAAAAATAATTTTAAAAATGTGGTTTTATTTATTTCAAGTAACAGACAATAAGTATGAATAGAAAGTAAATACGAATAACTACGCTGTAGCCTAAGATAAGTCTAAGTTTGGTTTTCAAGGCCCTTTATAAGTACTGTTCCCACACCACACAATCTGGTTATTAATTCCTTATCTGAAAGAAATACTTTTCCCTTCTCTACTCCTCCAGTGACTACCTGTTTTACATAAAATGAACTTCTCAATGTTGATGACTAAGTATTCCATGCAAAAAAAAAAAAAAAAAAGTTACCTCTGGCTTACATTTCATTATGTTAAACATATCCAATACAAGATATCAACCTAATGTAAACTGGTAAACTTACCCTTTATTTTAAATGACAGCAAAACTTCACTAAATTGTATTTTATTAATATGAAATTCATGATTATCCCAAAAGACTAAAATGGAAAGGTGCAATAGTCATTTTACAAAGATTTGCTATGCAAATTAATTTACAAAGATTTTAGGGGAACATTTAAATCAGCGGCACCCTAAATACAACTTTGCACACAAAAACAATCTTTGCTAATTAGAAACGATTACAATTTATTCATTAAAACAGGTTCCCCATGAATTCAAATCGATATTTGGCTATTTTAGACTGGTTTCTTTACCCAAAGGTCAGAATGTCATTATAGTGGTTTTATGCTCCCAATTTGGACAGAAAAATTAAGTTGCTTCATTCACTAGAAGCACCCTCCTTGCACAAATCAAGAATGGACACTATGCATTCAGTAGTTTTCCAGGAGGGCTAGATTTAACAAGATTAAAAAATTAGTTTCTTATTTTGCTAAGAAGGAAGCAACTTGTATCTATCTAACAGAATATAGTGTTGGGGATGAAGTAGATCCAGAGTACATTAGGAAAATTTGAAAAAGAGATTCAACTGATTATTTAACTTACCTTCCTGAAGAAATTGTAGGTACTGGCAAGGGAGGGACCATCTCTTCTAACACCCCTACCCCTAGGACAGGGCCTTGGCTGTAAGTGGCACTCAATGTTTGTTTAAATGAATTTAGTTGGCTCATTCTTGAAACAGCTGTAGTTCAAACAGGTCTATGTCTTTACATAGAGCCAATTCACTGCTACTGAACATCCTATTTATATTATCTACCAGGGAAATAGTTTTTCATGAAGCAAAAGCAATAAGATGGCGCTAATTAAACCTGTGTTATATAAGAGGGGATATAAATTCCTAAGGGCACTGGGACTCACTGGCAGTCCTGGTGAAGAAAATGAATGCAACAGGGAATCATTCTTAACATCTGTTTGTTTGAATACTCCTTTGAGTACCTCTGATACCATGGGAACCAAATGCGTTACAAGGGAAGGTGGCAAAACTAAAATGCTTCACTCCAGCACTATATCAATCTTTTGATTAGAGAAGCAAGATTCTTACTCAAAAGTAAAACACACTGGAAGAAAAAGAGAGAAAAAAAGCACGTTCTGAATTTGGCTCTTAAGGTTAGATTAAGTTTATTCTAGGACTATTATTTAATACCTTTGCTGGGTCTCTTTGGGGTTGTTTTCTTGCTTCCTTCGGATGTAATTTCAATTTCATCAGGATTACCCCCTTCATCTTCAATTGCCTATTAAAAATACAGAGCACACTTTGACCAAAAATGATAGTATATAAACTTTAAATACAGTTCCTGATTACTTTTCTTAAAAGGAAATAGTATCTAATCAAAATAATTTTATTAACTTATAATCAATGCTTCTGTATAAAATCATTTCAAAACACTTTTTTTCGGATCTGTTTTTTCACTTGTAAAATAGGGGAACTGGACTACATGTCACCTAAAATTCCTTGTAGCTCTAAATCTATGAGAAATGTAATGAAGCACTATTAAAATTCAAATTTATTATGTACTCAAATTGTATTTGGTCCCTACTCTATGCTAGAAAAGAAGTGATCTACTTAAAAATGTCAAAAAGAGCTGAATTGCCCTTTAAGTTTCCAAGCTTTTATGCTTGGTGTATCCTAAGACAGGAATCTCTTGGCAAAAAAAGCTTTTTCTGGACAGTTGAACCTACAAAGAAGGAAAGGGAATGAACAGAAGTCCAGATTTTTCCAATAAAAATGGTACAAAGGAATATGGATAGGGATAAGACTTATAATCAGTAGTATACGGAACTCCAGGTGAGCAAATTTTCCCTACAAATTCTAGTAAACATCTTCTTTTCAAGGGAGTTGCCTAAGGTACTAGGCAGTTGAATGACAGGGTCAGGAAATGTCAAGAGGCTGGATTCAGATTTGGACCTGACTCATGAGGTCAGACCTGTTCCCACTTGCTGACAAGAGACAAACCAAAAGTCACTGTCTCCCACTAGCCAGGTAAAACATGTTGTAAGGTACATAATATGTAATCCTTTTACTTAGGGGTTGGGAAAAAGGGTTGCTGAGACCTCTTCCAACTCTCACATTTTGTGATTAACTGAGAAGTAAGAGAAATGTTTACTCTATGGCTGAGACCTGATTTTGTCACAAATTTTACTGCTGACAGTAAAACACCATTCCATTATTTTCTTTTTTATGGGTAAAATTGCAGAGAACTTTATTTACCATGGAACCATAGCAATTTGTAACTGGCTAGTTTCAAGTCATTCAAAACTTAACAGATGGAAAAACTAGTTTACTGTCTGTAGTACTGGATTTGGGAGTAGGGTTTGGTAAGTGTGTCATAATTTAGACACTAAGTGTAAGTTAATTGCAAAACCCTGAGGGTCAAGACTTTTGTTTTGAAAATGAAGTATATTACAGTGGGAACAGTGTTGAAACCAAGAGTCAGGAATCATCTGAGTTTAAATCCCATCTCTGACTTTTATCCAACAGCATGACTTAATTTTTCCAAGTCCAAGTTTTTTATCAGTAAAAATGAGAACAATAATACGATAGTATTTGCCTCACAGGGTGTTTCAAGGCTCAAATGAGAGAATGTACTTAAGGCACTTTACAAATTTTGAAGTGCTACATGGGTGTCAGCTATCTTACTTGGCTTTGTGTCGCCAGTGCCAAGCTCCATCTTGGTGCACATATACCGAAATGATCAACTTTTCCCAGTGCTAGGAATGCCCCAGAAACAGTGTCAGAAGCATCCATACCTCCTCTAGGGAAGCAACTCAGTGAATCAGACCAATAGGCCCAACTTTAAAAACAAAACGTAAATCAACACCACTAAAAACCGAAGACTGACTCTAGATGTCGCCTCAGGCAAGATGTGGAACATTCATCTCCACCTCAACACCTGGAGCGTTATAACCCTTGCAATCATTTTTTTTAATGTGAAATAAGGTTACATAAAGGATATACATTGAGGTGGAAAAAGAAGTTACAAAAAATCAACTAGATGTTTTGTTAGTAAGATGTAGCCTAATTTGTATAAAGAGCTGGAGATTTTTTTGAACTTCTGAAAAGAGTTGTTACCTAACTTTTATCTTTGCATCTACTTCTTTATCTCCCACCTCAGTTGCCTCCTTCAACCTACCACCTGGATGACTCCAGTTTCTCCTTTATTTTTCAAATGAGGACAACACTGTCTCTTCTCCCTAGGATGGGTCAATAAACCCCACTACTAGTCTCTCATTATAAACTGTTATCTAGAGAAGGCAAGGTCAGTGTCTCCTTTTTATTAAACACCACTTAAAATAGAGATGAGGAAATGATCTCCTAATCTTAAAATTTAGCCAGCCCTATTAGTGATGCTGTGCACAAAACCCTTTTGTACGTTATCTCCATACATGTTGTATCTCATAGCCCCTATTAGAATTTAAGCTTTTAGAAGATAAGGTCAGTTTTGTTTTTGAATTCCCAGTACCTAGCAGTGTCTGGCACCTAGGTGGCATTTAATGCTCATGGAAATCAATTGAATAGCAAAGGCTCAAAAATGGTTTTTCATTATATGGCTACAGGACAGGAGACAATGTGCAAAAGCTAAGGAAAGCATAAAAAGTGTTATTACCGTAATCATGATGGAGGGAATAGAGATTTACAGGTAGATGTAAGCACACTTCTCTGCTAAAATATCTGCAGTATCTTATTGTCTCAGTAAAGTCCAAATTCCTCTTCCTGGCACTCGATCCTCTACAATCTGGCTCAACTATTATCTTAGGTAGTTAGTCCTTCCTATGAGCTCTCTGCTCCAGGCGTGCTGGATCACTACGTCCACAGTTCACAAAAACTGGGCTCTCAAACCTCTAGAGACAAGGCAGCACAGTATACAATTTGGCACTACGGCAGAACTAGGGTTTATATTGTAGGTCTACTTACTAGCTGTGTGAACTTAGGAAGCTACTTTACCTCTCTGGGTCTCAATTTCCTCACCTGTAAAATGAGATTCAGTTGAACAAACATTTTATTAAGTATATCTACCAAGTACCAGTATTGCTAGGATCGAGGAATGCAAAGACCAAACCAAAACAGCCCCTTGCCCTTAATATTCAGCTGTCTAGATTATCTCCAAGGTTCTACTCTATCAATGATCTTTGCCCACACTGTTCCCAATCCTAAGATGTCTCCCTCTTCTTAAAACCCAACTCACACACCCCACCTCCTCCAGGAACCCGACTTTTGTGGTCTCTCCCCGACCCCATATTCCCACAGCACTTTGTTTAGTAATAAACTAATTCATCCAAGCACTGCACTCTAGAGCTGCCTCCAAACCACCCCCGCCCCAAACTGGTTATTAAAAATTCCATGGCGCCGAAGGCCATCTAGGCATCTATTTCCTTTCCCCTCCAAGATCTAGCAGAAAAGTTCTTAATCATTTTTTGTCTAAGGACAGCCTAAGGACTCCTCCCCGGATTGCTTTTAAACGTATCAAGCACGCAATACTACCAAAGGAGGCCAACGATATCGAGAGATAGCTCCCTCTCCCCGCCCTTCGCCAAGTCCAAGTTCCACTGACACCCTGAAATACACCCCCAAAGCCCAGCGGATTCCAAGACCCAGCCTGAACTCCGTAGTCCGTCAACCAGAGCCCTCCCCCCTACCCCAGCCTCGGGACGTAAGAGGCGAGGCGGGGCGTGGCGGGGCGCGCGGAGCTCAGCGGCCAGGGGTGGGGACTGCGAGGAGGGCGCTATGGCGGGGGAGCTCGAGGGCCCGCCCAGCCCCCCGCGCGCGTGCGCGGTGAGGCCCGCGGCTATGGCGACCCGGCCACTCTCTCAACCCCCCCTCCCCCATCCATTCTCCCGACCCTCACACACGACTAAGCCCTAGGAGGCTCCACCTTCTTGAGTCGGTCCATCAAGACGCTCTTATTGCCGCCGCTATCCAGGTTCCGCTTCTTCAGCTCGGCCCGGAGGTCAATCACCCGCAGGTCGCTTAACCGCCGGGTCCCGGTCTCTGAGGAGGCGGAGCTGAGCCCTGCAGTGACAGAACCAGAATCGCCTGCGCCTGACAAAATCTCCGCCATCCCGAAGGGTCCTACCTCCGCTGCCCAACTCGCACGATTCGGGCGACTGCCACAGCTAGGAACACAAAATGGCGCCGCCTGCGAGGGAGCGGCACCAGTCTTCCCCACCCGTAGCGTCACTGCGCGCGCGCCGAGAAGGTGGTTCTTTTCGGGAGGCTCCCCCCCCCGCCCCCCGGCGCATGCGCCAGGCCCTTCTGTAACCAGGAAGGAGGGAAGAAGCTTCACTGTCTAGATGCGCAGGCGCTCAAAACCCAAGCAAACTCCCGCCCTCAACTTAGTAGAGCACATGCGTAGCACAAGTTGGGGTGGGAGGAGCCCTGGATGCGACTGTGAATCACGTGGGTGTTTGCTTGCAGTCTTACCTCACGCATGTGCAAACTTCCTCCGAGTAGGGGGGTGGTGGAAAAAAGCCAAGTCGGTTGGTGCGCATGCGTAACCGGAAAGGAGGCAGGCTAGTGCGTTTTCCTCGCAAACGGCGCCATTTTGTGTTCGGAACTGCCGCAGCGAGTGCTGTGTGTGAGGTGGGCAGCGAAGACAGGGCACCCAGGATGGCAGAGGCTCTGTCAGGGGCGGGCGATTCGGGATCTGGCGCGGCGGGTCTCGGCTCCGCCTCTTCGGAGACCGGGACCCGGCGGCTAAGCGATCTGCGAGTGATCGACCTCCGGGCCGAACTGAGGAAGCGGAACCTGGACACCGGCGGCAACAAGAGTGTCCTGATGGACCGACTCAAGAAGGTGAGGGACCCGGGCACATCCGGGGCCCCGGCACTCGGTTTGGAGGGGGCGGGTGGAGGAGAAGACGATGCCGGTGCGTGAACTTGTCGCCGCGCACGCGTATTTGAGCTTGGGGTAAGGGGGGGGTGCGCGCCCATTGCTCAGGTCGTGGCACCCCTTGCTCCGCGGCGCGCGACCCCAACCCGGCAGTCCTGGTCAACTTGCTCACTCTACCCCGCCAGAAAAAAACAGCTTGGGAACGAGGACGCTGGAACGGACCTGGGTTCCTGGGGAACCGATGTACTGGGAAGTTGGTGTCCGGGGTGGGAGGGAGAGAACTAGGGAGAAAGTACTTCATGTCCTAGGGCTCTGGTTGCTGTCCATCCCCCAGCCGCCTCAGAGTGGTTATTCTGCACAGAGTCACGACCCTTTGACCTTTTGCCCCGCTGAGTGCTCTTCTCTCACCCGGTACAAAGTTCAGACAACCTGTTGGTTTCTGGTAAACTTTTGAAAAATTGGTAAATACATGGTAGTATATATATAAATGGACTGCTTGGGTTTAGGTCCAGTGTCCGTTAAGTAATGTAAGGCATCGCTTCAAACGGATATAAGCCGTTTTGGGATGTGATAGTGAAGTTTACCTGACTGACTTCTGGGCGTCTTGCCCAGCCAGATCAGCAGAGCAAGAGTAGGGGAACTGAATGTTTATTACAGCGAAAGTTTATTGCTAATAAAGCACATAATGTCACGAGCCTAATAAGCTCTCATGAAACCAATATCTTAATAGGCTATTGAGGAAGAAGGAGGCGATCCTGATGAAATTGAGATTGCATCAGAAGCTACCAGTAAGAAAACTCCAAAGAGGTATATCAAAGGTATGTGTGCAAGCTTAGGATAGAGCTTTTGGTGGACTGGAGAAGGCAGAGAACATCTTTTCTGTTTTCACTTTGGCTGTATTTCTTTCTCAGATTAATGTAGTTTTGATTTTAAGTTCTTAAAAAGCGAGTTTAGATTAGCATTTAGTTGAACTAGGCATAGAGCCAAGCAGGTGCTTTCAGATGCCCACAGGCTTATGACATTACCAGTGTACTTAATTCCAGTTTTCTTTAACAATTACACTCTTGATTATGGTAATAACAGTTTTCATTTTCATGTGGCATTTAAAGAAAAAATTAAGTACTTTGACTTATATTATCTCATTTGATCTTGACCATATCTTTGAGATAGTTGGGGAAAGTGGAATTTATATTGCCTAATTTTCAAATGAGGTAGCTCAGAGTTCAGTCTTCTGTTCAGGGGAGAATCACATTTTAGTCAGTACTAGCAGGTTGATGTGAATTGACAGGTCCTTTGAAAACAGCGTATCTATAAGAACACTTACCAAATACTTTTGGTCATCAAAAAGTATTGTTCATGTTCTTTTTCTTTCCTACATTTTGATCCATTTTAGGACTGATAGGCTAGAGCAGACTAGCATATTGTGATTGTTTTGATATGGGCACTTATGTTCCATTGTGTACAATTTTAAGTTTTCTTGTTAGAGAGGAATTATAGAAAAATATCCTACTATTACAACTTTATATGGTAGCATTTTTATCTCACAGGTGATAGTTTTTTTTCTTCTTTTGATATATATTTCTTAATATTTTTTATTCTGAACTTAAATATTAAAAATAACATTTCTATATACTCAAAAGAATGAGGATTGCATATGAAACAATTTATATGCTGCTTTAAAAAAACCTAAAATACCTTGTTATTTTCAAAACTATTCTCTTTGTGCTTCCTTCTAAACATTTTTCTGTTTCTTCCTATGCATTTTAAAAATTGTTTCAGTTGCCATATTGTTTTTGTGGGGTGTTCTGGACATTATTTCTAACAGCCTATCTTCCCAACTCCTTTCTCCCCATTTTAAAACTGAGGGGGGAAAAAACCCTTGTAACAAATAAGCAAGTGATCAGCATAGTAGCTGTGCCCCTAAATGATACCTCTCCTCCTAGACCTTGAGTCACTTACCTCAAGAGGTGGTTAGGAGGTAGGTAACATAATTCTTCATATATATGTACACTGGAAAACAGATTGAAAGACAAGAACTCTAGTCAATACAGTGACCAAAGTTGTTTTCTTTTACAGTATTGTTGTCCTTGTATGGATTGTTCTGTTTCTTCTCACTTTATATCAGTTTATACTACCCCTAGGATTTTCTGCATTTGTCTTTTTTGCCATTTCCTATGATGAAATAATGTTCCATTATATTCTCATATCATTTGTTCTGCCATTGATGGGTATCTACTTAGATTGTGGTTCCTTTTTTCCTCTGTCCTTTTAATCCACCCTTTCCCTCCACTTGCATTTCACTGTCAAGAAGTTTGTTTCCGTGTGAGTAATAACTCTTGGTATTATCTTCCCTCTTAACCTTCTATCCCTACAACCATCACTGCTTGTTTCTCTGTTGAGTTTGATGTATTTCTGCACCAAATGGAATCTGTACATTACTTTATCCATTTCATCACATGTCTGTTCCCTTTACTTCTTTCTCCATGTTTTTATACTCTTCTCATGCACAGTGATTATGAAGATAGCAAATTTCACCCCTTTCTCTCTCCATTTGTGTATTTCTTACACCTCTTTCCTTTCTTAAAATTCTCAAAAAATAAGTATTTCCCAAAGCAAATTTTATATTTTAGTTATCAAACATTTTTTCTTTCTCCGTCTCCTCCCTTCCATTGGAAAAAATAAGAAAAACAACCCCTGTAGCAAATATGAATGGTTAGGGAAAACATTACTTTATTGGCCAAGTTCAAGAAATATATGTCTTATTCTCATTCTGCACCCTGAAATCCTTCACCTCTTTGTTAGGAAATGGACAGCATGTTTCATCATCAGTCTTCTAGAATTATGGATACTCACTGATAAAGTTAAGTCTTTCAAAGTTGTTATCTTTACAATGTTACAGTTATTGTATGAATTACTCTGATTGATGTCCGTTGACTCAGCTATAAATGTTTTTGTACATATGAGTCCTTTTTCCTCTTTGGGGCATAGACCTAATAGTGGTATAACTGGTTCAGAGGGAATATTCACAATTTAATACTTTTTGGCATAATTTCAAATTGCTTTCATGAATAGCTAGACCACTTCATAGCTTCACCAGTAGTGTATTAGTGTTCCTGTTTTCCCTCCAACATTTGTCAGTTAATTTTTTTGTCTACTTTGCTAATCTGATGGGTGTGAACCGGGGCCTCAAAGTTGCTTTAACTTGCATTTCTGATTATTAATGATATCATTGTAGCATTTTCTCATGTCTATAGGTAATTTGAGAATTACATATTAATATCCTTTGATCATTATCAATTGGCAGATAGCTCTTATTCTTATAGATTTGAATCAGTTCCTTATGTATCTTATAAATGAGGTCTTTAGGAGGGAAAATTTGTTGCAAGGGTTTCCCCCCCAGTTAACTGTTTCCTTTCTAATCTCAGTTGTGTTGGATTTGTTTGTGCAAAAGTTAATTTTATGTAATCAGAATTTTATCTTAAGTGATTGTCTATCATTTGGTTATAGATCTGAAAGATAATTTTTTCCTTGTTCTTCTAATTTGTTTGTAATATTACCTTTAATAGCTAAGTTGTGTGTCTTTTTGGAGCTTATCTTGATATATGATCTAAGATGTTGGTCTAAACCTAATTTCTGTTAGACTGCTATCTAGTTTTCTTAGCATTTTTTGTCAAATAGACTTACCCCAGTATCTGGGGTCTTTAAGGTAGATTACTTTGGCATGTTGTGTACCTTATGTATTTCACTGGTTAAACTCTATTTTTAAATTAGTATACAATTGTTGTTGTGATTACTGATTTTTTAAAAGTAAGTTTGAGAATCTGGTACTGCTGGGCCCCCTTTTTACTTTTTAAAAAATTTCCTTTGAGTTCTTTGACCTATTGATCCTCCAGATGAATTTTGTTGTTATTTTTTCTAGTGTTAAAAATGATCTTTTGATAGTTTGGTTTGGTGTTGAATAGGTAAATTAATTTAGGTAGTATTGGCATTTTTTCTTGTGTTTATATTTCAAAGTAATATCTTACCTCTGGTCTTTCTATTAGAAAAACTTAAAACCCCTGTAGTCCATTTTCTCCCCTTATAGATTATGTTCAGCTTTACAGGGTAAGTTATTTTTGTTTGAAAAGTCTATCATTTGCCTTTTAGAATTTTCCAAGATCTCCTCTCATTTATTGTAGAGGCTACCAGGTCTTGTGTGATCCTGACAGGTTTCTTGGTACTTGAATTGCTTCTTTCAGGATACTTATACAGTATTTTTTAATTTTATGTGGGGATTCATAATTTTGTCTATGACATTCCCGGGACTTTTAATTTTTGGATTGTTTCTTTGATTCGGTTTCTGGCTCTAATAGATCTGGGCAGTTTCCATTTTTGATTTCTTGAAATGTAGTGTTGAGGCTTTTTTTTTTTTTTTAATGGTTTTTAGGGAGTCTGATGATTCTTAAATTAATACCTCCTTGACCTATTTTCCAGGTCAGTTGTTTATGATGTCAGATAGCTTTTTCCCCCCCAATCTTTAGATTTTGTTCTAATATTTCTTGCTATCTCACAGAGTCATTGATTTCTGTTTGGTCTGTTCTAGTTTTCAGGGATTCTGTTTCTTGGGTAAGATTTACCACTATCTTCTGAACTATTTATTCTACTTATTCTTTGCTCCTGAGCTTTTATTTCCTTTTATTATTATTATTTTTTTTTATCTCTTGCTTCATTTCTTCTAGGTATTCATGTAGTCTTTGTGGAAAATCCATCTTTTCCTTTGAGTCACTGCTTGCAGTTGAGGTGGCGCTGCTGTTGAGAGGTCATATCCAGGGCAGTCAACTGAACATTATTAACCCATTCACCTAAATTATGGTATAAAAAATTACGATGACATCATTATAAAAATAAAAGATTCCTTTTGTTTGTGTACATGTATTGTACTAAGGAATTTATAAATAAGACAGGACCTTAGGATGTGCTGTTAAGCTATCAATTTGATAAAATTTAGAAAGACTAAAGAACTTAGATTGTGTGTGCAAGACAATAGAAGCACTGAATTGTTCATTGGGAAGAAATTTTAAAAGCAGCTATTGTTAATAAAATGTGACTCTACTACAAGCAGTGGAGGACATTGCTTAGAAAGTCAGAGTAGAAAATTATTGCTGGCACTATCCAAAATTTTAACCTAGATTAGTTTTATATATTTATTTTTATAACTCTACAGCTGTCTTTGGAAGTTAAATTCTTATAGTGCATTAAAGTCCTGGCAAATTTGGATGTGTTTTCTAACAAAGCTAAAATTTTGAGAGTATAAGAGTTTTGAGAATTTATGTGATTTTTTTTTTTTAAAGTTTTTAGTCATCATAAATTCAAATATCCCAATAGGCATCTCAAAACAAACGTGTCCAAAACAACTCAATTTTTTTCTCAAAACCACCCTTCCTGACTTTCCTATTTTACCTGTGGGCACCATGTTCCCTCCAGTCACCCACATTATAGCTCTGTCTCCTCATTTTCTTACCCCACATAACCAATAGTTTCCATGATTATAACTTCATATCTTTCCCATATGTCCACAGTAGATAGATCACTGGATTTGGAGTCAGGAAGGCCTGAGTTCAAATGTAACCTCCAAAACGTCCTAGCTGTGTGACCCTGGACAAGTTACTTAACTTGTGTCTGCCTAGTTTCTTCATCTAAATGGGGATAATAAGAGCACCTGCCCTCTAGGGTAGTTGTAAGGATCAAAAGAGAGGATATTTGTGAAGCGCTCAGCACAGTGCCTGGCACACAGTGTGTGCTAATAGAAGCTTCTTTTCCTTCTACTCCTCTGGCTTCCTCTTCTCTCCCCTCACCTTTTCACAACCTAGTTCAGTAGCCTTAATGGGTCTCATCTCCAACCCAGGCTATCAGTTTCCAAAGTGATTTTCCTAAAGCCTATTTCTAGCCACGTCTCTCCACTACTAGGTAGATTTAGAAGGAATACAAAGTCCTATTTGATGTTTAGAGTCCTCTATGATCTAATACCAACCTATCTTTCTAACCTTAGAGATCATTCTGTTTTCACAAATTAGGGTCTTTGTCTTACTGTTTCTCACATAAGACTCGTCTTTGGAATGACTGTCCCTCCTTTTTGAAGTGTATTCCCTCTTAGAATCCATAGTTTTCTTCAGAACTTAGCTTAATCATCACCCTTTACATGAAGACTTTTCTGATTTTCTCTGAAATCTGACATTGTATTTTGTATATGCTTACATCTTGTCTCTCCTTAAGGGCAGGCACCATTTTATGCTTAGGACCCCCAAACAGTGTCTTACATATACTAGGCTCTTAACAAATGCTTGTGATTGATTGACACTATTACGATACATATATTTATTTTAATTTATAATGAAGAGAATCAGAATGGTTTCAGAATGCTAATTTCATTTGCCCTGGGGAAATATAAATAATGTTTGTGGTCAGAGGTTAATCTACTTCATCAGAAATTTTATTATTGTGCAGCTCTGAAATTAGATACGAGAGAACTTTAAGCCTGTACGATTTGCAGTTTCTTATGCAGTTGAATATAATATTCAAGATTCAAGCCAAAATTATGAGCACTTAAAATAAGAATTTGGAATACAACAAAAATTAGCTAAGTTTTTCAAATTTCTGCCTAGAGGTGGCTCAAGATTAAAATTTTGAATGACTCAAAACTGCTTAGAGTTTAAATTCTTTCTTAAAAGGTTCATATTAATATTCTAACTTAGAAATATAAGAAGTATTTTTAAAAGCATTATGGTGGGTGGCTCTGGATATCTTAAATGAGTTTTTGATTAGGACTAATTGTATTAAAATTTAACATGATGTCTTTAAATTAGGCCTCAATTATTCTGTTAAATTGTCTTCTGGAAGTCATGGTCCACAATTGCACTCATTCCAACAACTGAATAAACTGCCTTTCTTTAAAGATAAAGTATTGCAATTGAACTCAATTTCTTCTTTTCTTATCTTGGAGAACAAGGAGAAATGCCTCCCCCTTCCATTTTTTAATCTTTTTGCCCTGCATACTCCCTTTCCCTTCCCCTCCATAAGTGTTCTACTTTTCCTTTGAATAACAAAGGCAGCTGTACAGTACCTTGGTGATAATTTTGGAGGAAAATTGCTTATGTTTATATAATTATTGATTTTGGTCACATTTTTGTTGGTACCTTTAGTTGTGTGTCTCATTCTGTCTTTCTTCCCTCCCCACCCTTGATGATTGTTCTACCTTATATCTGGAACCTGTCCTATTGTGAATGAATGAGTGAAACTGCTAAATTGCTTTTTATACTGAGTGTTTAAATATTAGTGGTACTTTGTATAGATGCAGTGAATTTGATGCCTAAGGTGTCACTGTGAGTTTGAGATCATTTCAAGATCTTACTTTGTGATATAGCAGGTGTCAGCAAGTATTTTATGACCAAATTAAAGGGTAGTGCTGAGTTTTTGTTTTTTTTTAAACTCTCACACAACTTGAGATTGCAGCCTCTTAGCTGGTGTTCTAGTGATAACTAATGTTAAATTACTACTGCACAGCAAAAAGAATTTGGATACTTCATGAAATTCATTCTTAGTCTGAATTATAAAAAAGAAGTTGAGCTATTTAGTCTCTTGCAGTTTTTGCAAAGATGAATTAGGTATGAGAAGAGAATTTCTATAAGAATGTATGATATTTCACAATTATACTGTTGTTAGGGCGTAAGCCAGAGGAAGAGGGTGCTGAAGATAATGGACTAGAGGAAGATTCTGGAGATGGACAGGTAAGTGGAATCTTTTTGGTGGTGCGGTGTACTAGTTCTACATTTTAGTCCAAGTAGCTATTATATATACTTTTTTTGTTTTTGCAGGAGGACAATGAAACAAGTTTGGATAACTTGCAGGATATAGACATGATGGATATTAGTGTGTTAGATGAGACTGAAATAGATAATGGCAGTGCTGCTGACTGTGGTGAAGACTACAGTGCTGATAATATTCTTGACTCCTTGTCTGATAGTAAAGAAAATGCTGATGCAGAATTGAAACAACTTCCAGATCAGCTTACAGAACATGCTGTAGGTAACTTGGAAACATCTCAGAAATGTACCAAAACATTTTTAAAATTCAAAGAAATACAAGCATTGCTGTAGCATCTCCTACACATGTGGAATCAAAGTATTTTAAATCAAATAGATACTGTTATCATTGTCAATAAAGACTTAATTTGGGGCCTAAAAATTCGTGGGATATGAGACTAATTATGTCCATGTAACACTTATGTAGAGCTTATCAATTGTAAAGGATAACTTGAATTTAGTTTCTGTTATCAGTATTTGACCTTTTACCGTATGTTACATTTTTGGCAGGGAGATGGGTTTAATCCTTTCAAGAACTTAATACATTATCTGCATCATAATAAAAGTTGTCAGAGAGCTGATTAGATATTATTTCAACAAGAATCTTTTTTGTTTTGTTTTGTTTTTTGGCAGCCTTAGGACCATCTGGTCATCTTGGTGTGGACATTTTGTACTGGAATTAACTTTTTTTTGTAAGATCCATTATCAACTGTAAATTGTAGTGAATTTGAATTTCAGGACTGAGCTTAAACTCTTAAGAGTTGGGGGGGAGTATAATTCTCAGCATTCTTTCAACTGAAAATAAGTGAGCACAATTGGAAGTGTGTAGTAGGGTTGTGTTGTTTCTTCTTTGCAGACTTGTATGACCATTTCTGTATTTACAGCATCTATTTTCTTTCCTTGTAACTTCAGTAAGCATTTCAAGCTTAGAAAATAGAAAAGGGAACTATTATATAACATAGATTAATTGTGCGACCATGGGAAGATCACTTAGCCTTCTGGTGCTGTAGAACCTTCATATTGATAAAATAATACTTCAGGTCCCTTCTCATTCTTCCTTCCTTTCCCTCTCCTCCCCTACCACAAACTGAAGATGTTTGGAATTTTTCTTAACTGTTTTCCCTAGATTTAGAGGTAAAAGGAACCTCAGAAGTTATATTCAGTGCATAAATCCTGAATTTCAAAAGTATCTGATTACTAAGTTGCATTTTAATTTGCAATCTTAAATCAGAAAAATAGAAATAGAAAGCAATGTGATTTTTCTTTGGTGCTTTGATTCAAATCTACTGGACTGGTCTGCATGCGTCAAATATGATTGTCTGGAGAATAATCAGACTGGTGGGTTTTTTTCCTCTTAAAATTTTAATGTCTTATTCAGACATCTGATGGCAAAGCTGCAATTCTTTTTGTTTCTGTGAAATAATCTTTCATTTACTCTTTCAGGTGACTGGAGAAGCAGTTGGAAACAGTTTGGATGCTTCATCATCAGACTTCACTATAATACAGGTAAATTATTTTAGTTCTTAGGATTTTAGTATCTAGATTTAGAACTGTAAGGCACCTCAGATTATATAGTCTATCACCTTCATTTTGTGGATGAGGGAACTGAAGCCTAGAAAACTGAATTGTAAACTAAGATCATACATGTAACATAAGTAGCAGAACCAGGATTTCAGGCCCCAGGCCCTCTTGTTCTAGTCTTTTTTCTAGTATTGATGCCTTTCAGTCCTGTCCACTTATCCTCCAAAATGTTTCTTGCCCCTGTCCCTTCTCATTTCTGCCACCTTCTTGTAAGACCTTATTACTTTTTTTGGGGGGGGAGGGGTTAAGTGCTTACCCAAAATTACACACCTAGTAAGTGTGTCAAGTGTCTGAGGCCAGATTTGAACTCAGGTCCTCCTGACTCCAGGGCCAGTGCTCTATTTACTGTGCCATTTAGCTGCCCCATTAACTCTTGATAAGTTGAGATGGGGCAGCTATAGGAAAAGGAGAATGAGCTTAGACTAGATCAGTATACTATTATGTTTTACGTATAAAGATGCTGAAGTCCAGAAAGGTTGAGTAACTTTTTGCCTAAGATCACTAAAATACTAAATGGAAGATCATGGTAATCAATTCCCAGGCTCCAAATCCTAGTACTTTTAACACAACTGAAAAATGATTGGGAAGTTGATTTGGTGTCAAGTTTTTAAGCTAGGTCAAGTGAAAAGTGTGTGGAATTAGTTAGATGTGAAAATGTGAAAAAAAAAATCAGGTACTGAAAATCCTAGAAATAATAGCAATAGAAACATGCAAAATTTTAAAAATATTTGTTTCATCAGTGTTGGGTACATCTTCCATGGATGCAGATTTTCGTTTCTCTCCATGCCTTAGTGGATAGTCTTCATGGAGTGGTATGACTAGAAACAGTCATCCCTTAGTGATTAGCTTCCTCATGATGAGCCTCTTGTAATTTAGCTAGGCTAGTCCTCAAGGCACATTAAGTCTGCCAGCCGTCTTATACCTGAAGATTTTCCAGCCTGATAGGATCTGCCTGAGTTTGAACACCATTTGGCATAGTTTTGCATTGGTAGAAAGTTATGCTTCTCTGATATTCTGTACAGTTTAATATAATTTTTAAATGAATAATTTGAGTTACATCTTTTGTTCTAAATGATTGTTTTTGGCAGCTTCACAGGCTAATAGTTTTCTGTTTGAACTGGGCAAAAGCAGATCTGCATAGAGACAAAATTGAGTGAGTCCAGAAAGAGAGGCTTTTAATAATCTATTTGTACAGTCTCAAATGAGGATTGAGGTGTGACCTCAAATAGCCCATTGGAGGGTGGGAAGTTGATTCAAATGTCACCCTCCTTGCAGTAACCAATCATAGTGCTTCCACACAATCCATACCTAAAAATCATTATTGCCTAACATTCTACCACCTTCCTACTTTTTAAGCTCCCGTCTCCCCTCCTGTCCCTTGCCGTCAACCCTTCAGGTCAGTTTAAAAAAAAAAACAAACTAAGGATGCAAAGGAACCCATAGCGTACCTACATACCTACAATTAGGGAAATTCTCCCTCTCCCTCACTCCCCACCCTCCAGGTTGCCCCTTGGGAAGTTTCATCTTTTCCTTCTCTACCCCTACCCCCAATCTCAGTTTTGTTGTAGGTGGGACAATTAGTATTACATGTGTGATTTATGGATATTTATTGGGATTGTCTGCTCAAAAGTATTTTACTGATTGAGGTGTTAACTCAGAAAACGTGGGAGACAATAGTTATGTAGCAATTGGTTCTTGTGAACTAGATTAAAAAATTGTGTCGGGGAAAATGGAATTGACGGATTGAAAATGTCTAAAACTAACTTGAAATTATTTTTTTAGTGAAACAGTTTGTTTTCTAGAGGCATTGTCCTGTAAATTGTTAGGTAACTTGTTTTTCTCCCCACTGTAGAAAATGATTGGTTATGGTGCTTTGCTTTCTTTTTCGTCATAGGATAATGAAGAACCACCCTTGGAGCCAGGTACTGTTAAACAGAAACATGATAGTTATGGCTTGGCAATTTACCCACTAATCTTTTCTTAAGAGCTTTTATTTTTTTTTTTAAGAAGTGTGACTATTGTGTGTTATTTTAATGGTGGACAATCCGGATCATACAAGGATCAGAGATTGGAAACCCAGTCATATCACCAGATCTGTGGAAATTGTGTTCTGGTTAGTTGAGGTAAAATATTTGTGGAGATGAAATGGTTATTTACATCTTTTTAACTACATTCTTTTAACTTGAAATCTTGAAATAATTTACCTGAGTTATTCTTTTTGTTTCTACACATGAAACAGATCTTGTGATATTGTGCAGTATATTTATTTGGTAATTTTGATTAAAGCAGTTCAGGCAGTTTAAAGCTGTTATAGGGGAAGTTAAAAACATAAGAAGTAACTGGATTCCAGAAGAGGAAAGACAGTTTCTACATGAGAATTCCAAACGTATTGTTCCCTTTCTGGACTGCAAATAATACTCCTGCACCGTTGGAAGAGTTTCTGGTTTTAAAAGAAATTCAAAAGAAATTTGGAAATTGAGCTGTCAGTGAATGGTGGTACTTTCGGTAAAGACCTTGGACTTTGGAAGCTAAGTGTGAAGAGTGAGACGTGACCAACAACTTGACGAAGAATACCAAGGAACAGCCAGAAGGGTTTTGGGTGTTAAATCTCTGGGGTCCTTTTATCTTCCCTGTAGTTTTTGAGGCTTAATATCCTAGACTGTTGGAATGCAGGTAGTTTTTAAACAGTGTAAGTTTGTATACATCAGGGTTTTCCAATCTCTGTGTAGCTAGCAGTTTTCTTCATGTTAGTGTGGCAGCCGTGCCAGTTCCACATTTGTGATTGCTTTATTTCCCTGGTAATTAAACCTTGTGCCATTCTATTCCTGTTAAATCCATAGAAAATGAGAAAATACTCGACATTTTGGGGGAAACTTGTAAGTCTGACCCACTAAAAGAAGAAGGTTCCGACCTGGAGCAGCCATTTTCACAGGATGCAAGTAGCGTGGGGCCAAACAAAAAGCTTGCAGAGGAAGAGGACAATTTTGTCACCGCTCATCCAGAGGAGGATGCATTAGATTTGGACAGCGAGTCAACACAAGCAATTGCCAGGAAGGCAGAAAAGCACTTAGATATAGTGAAAAGGGAGAAAAGTGAGCAGAAAGTAGATGAAGAGAAAATGGACTCTGACACTGTAGTGGTAGAGACCCTAAATGATCAGAGTAGCAGAGCATCAGAAAATGCAGAAGCTTCTAGCGAGGAAGCCCAGGAAACGCCAGAGAAAGCCTCAAGCCCTGAAACCAAAGATAGCAAAGAAGACGTTAAGAAAAGTGAAGATGAAGCTAATAATGAAGATTCATCTGCTACTAAAGAGTCCTCTACCAATGAGGGCGGTGATCAGAAAATGAGGTTTGTTTTTTCTCAGTTCTAGACCAGATGCTATCTTTTTTTCATTGGTCATTTAATGACACACATAAGCTGTTTTCTTCAATTGGCCAGCCAGACTGATGAAATTGTAGTTTACTTCTAAAGATTGTTTTATTTCCCTTTGTGTATTTTTAATGGGTGATTTGATTTCTTTCCTTTTCTCAACCTACCATGGTTGTATTTTTAAATTGTTCCTAATTGTCATCTTCAACTAAAGAGAATTGACTTTAGGAATCTGACTTACTACTTTTTGTCAGATTTCCGATACAAGTTTGCAAAGCTGTCTTTTAAATTTTTATTTCAGACCTAATTTTCTGGTAGGTATTAAGTTGTAGTACATGCCATACTTTTTTTGAGTTAGTTTTCCTAATGCTTGTTCCTACTTGAGTAACATTAACTTTTGTCTCTAGCTCTGTTGAGGACGACACAGATGTAAAGCCAGCCTTAAGGGATGACAAAGGTATGATTTTACTTTTGAGGTGGATAAATTGAATATATATTTTCCCTATTTGGAGACAGAGGGTCATTCTTTAAATTTGTATCATTCCTGTCAATAGCTTTTTAAGGATATGATTCAAAGAGGCACACTATTTTGAAACTTGAAAATAAATTTTCCACGGATGCTTTGATAGGACTGCAGGGCACTATGTAATTTTATTATGAATAAGTCCTGGCTTTCGAATATTTGAGAAATAACGTTTGCTTTTTGAAGGTGACTGTCATTTCCCAGTGAAATGATAAAAGGCCATATTATAACACCATTGCCATTTTTTTCCTGACTGCCTAACTCAACAGTAAAAATTTTGATTATTAAAGAAAAATTACCAATTTTAGAGGGTTACCTAACGAATAGAAACTGTTTAGTACCTTCATTTGTATCTTGTTACCGGAGTTCAGTGATTTAATCATGTTTTCTATTTTTGTGAAGTACATATATAAAGTGATTTACTGCTACCACAAAGATTTTTTATTTGGTATCCTGAAAAGCTTTGGAAATCACTAAGGAATTTGAACTCAAGAGAGTTGAAATTGTGCTTAAGTGGGCTTCTTTGTTTTTAAATTATTTCTGGTAAAACTGTCATCTTTTCTTCTTGAATTAGGTCGTGCTAGTAGCAGTTCTGGTAGGAATTTGTGGGTTAGTGGACTCTCTTCGACTACCAGAGCCACAGACTTGAAGAACCTTTTCAGCAAATATGGAAAGGTGAGATCCCATACCACCTGGCCCCAAATTGTAATTAGCTTTAAGGGAGTAATTTTAATCTGAGGTAGGAGAAATGCTTCCTATAGCCTTCTGAACAAACTTTAATTGCTTTTCTTGTCTTTGTTTACCCCACTATCCCTTCCAAATGAATGCCTCTCTTCCTATCTCTGAATAGAAGCTTAAAACAAATACTCAAACAGAACAACCATTGGCCGGTCTGAAAATGGTATGCCTCCTTCTGAACCTGTAGCTGATCACCCTCCCGAAGGGCAGGGAGTCAGCCAACTTCTCTGTCAGCCCTCTAAAACATCTTTATTTTTCTACATTGATTGGAGTTGTGAAGAATTTTCACTGTTTTCTTTCATATTGGTTCTCTCTAATCAACTTTTCCAAGTTATCAAGTTAACTTGTAACCTTTTGTTTCTTGATGAATACTACACATAGGCAAGACATGACACTTTGTATAGATTCCAAGTATTATCCCATGGACAGTACACTTCCTTGTTTCCTTCTCAGAAGGGACCAATCACAAACAAAATCGGTGTCAGTGAACTTGATGTTAACGGGTCTTGGCATGTAGGACCTGACTAATGATTAAATTGCTGAATTCCTGAGATTAAAAATAGTTTTGCTGATGAATCCTGTTGGATTCGCACACGCTCGTGTGTGTATGTGTACAAGGTAGCTAGTTGAAAAATGTATAAGTAGATGAATTGTTGAAATATGCTTTATGTTTGCCCCATTTAAGGGTGATTTGCTTTGATGTGCTACTAGTCACCAGTGTCCGGGTGTTTGGCATTTTATAGTTTTCTGTAATATTAGGGATGGAAGAGATCTTAGATGACATCTCTTTATCTTCCTTTATTTTACAGATAAGGAAATGGAGTCCTAGAGCAAAGTCAAGTAACTGCTTGTGTGCTAGGCACTAAGGACATACCAACAAGAATTTTAAGAGCCCTTGGTCTGAAGAAACTTAAGAATTCTGTTAGGGGAAATAACACGAACAAAGATAAACACAAAATATTTATTAAGTAATTTGGGGAAAAGAAAGAAGGCACTAGAAAAGGTCAGAAAAGGCTTCATGCAGTGGTTGGCACTTGAGCTTATAGCCACAAAGGTTAGCAGGAATTCTCAGAGGCAGAGGAGCAGGTGGTAAAGTGGGTAGTATACTGGATTTAGAGTTAATAAGACCTGAGTTAAAATCCTGCCTCAAACATTTGCTAGTTATATGACCCATAGAGAGTCATTTAATCTGAGCCTCAGTTTTCTTATCTATAAAATGGGAATAATAATAGGTCAATATATAATAAGGCAACATATAAAGCATTTTTCAAATCTTAAAGCACTATATAAATTATTGTCATCATTAGTAGTAGTAGTATTGATGTGAAGTGAGGAAGACTTTCCAGACATGTAGGACAGCTTAATGTTATGCATATAGCCAGATGGTGCAGTACATAGAATGCTGGGCCTGGAGTCCAGGATATGGTGATGGGAAGACGCGAATTCAGATCTAACCTAACACACTTCCTAGCTGTATGATCCTAGGCAAGTCACTTAACCACTGTTTGCCCCAGTTTCCTCATATATAAAATGGAATAATAATAGCACCTACCTCCCAGGGTTGTTGTGAGGATCAAATGAGGTAATATTTGTAAAGTGCTTAGTAAAGGTGCCCGGCACGTAGTAGGTGCTATATAAATGTTAGCTGCTGCTTGCTGCTGCTGTTACTGCTGAAAGTTACATAGCTGGTGTTATGTGATGATTCCAGTGTTTTTTTTATTATATCATTCTTCCCCTTTAATGGAATATTAATGGGGTGGGGGGTGTACTGAAAGTACAGGTAAAAATCTACTTAAAGATTTCTAAATCTTCTGTTGCACCAGATTTTATACTCCCTGTAACAATGCAGAAATAGAATTTTGTCTCATAATTTAAAAAAAAAAGTTAAAGACTCCAAACATGGCTACTTAACAAAATACTTGCTAAGATTTTTTCCTGGGTTTTTCAAGTTGTTTCCTTGGCCATTTTTAACAGAATTAGGTGTGACTTATAGATAGGAACTGAGGAAAATGTTATACCTATAAGTGAAGCAGTAGTAGTTTTATTGTGATTAAATTTAAGTGCTTTATTGAGCAGTGTGATATAGTGGGTAGAAAGCTGACCTTGGAACCAGGACAACTGAGCTGCAAGCCCTACCCCTAGATATATAACTTCATGACCGTGAGCAAGTCACTTAACCTAACAGGTACCCCTAGGCAATCTGCATTGGTAAATGTAGTGTCCACATCTGAGAGTTCCCTATACTGGCAAAATCATAGGTCTAGTTCCTATCCATAATGGGGTATGTTGTTGTTGTTTTTTTTTAATAGTAACCACCTGTGTTCATTTGGATCTAACTTGTCATGAAGAAAGGAGACTGTATCCATGTAAAGCAGGTTTTGGATTTTAAGTTTTGCCCAGTGGAAGAAGTGAGAATTGGCGTGAGCTTACTCGTATTGGCAGTGTGGCTCCCTGAACACTAACTTGTCCTACTTTCTGTCTTGTGGGATCCCTTGTAAGGCATCCTTTATATAGTTTAAAGGACTGGCAGGGGACATAGCTGTAGTGTCTAAATCCTAAAATGTTAAAACTAGGAAGAAGTTGAGATCATTTGGGCCAGACTTCATTTTGCAGACGAAGTAACTGTTGCCAAGAGAGGTATAAGGACTTGTCTGATGGAATACTTAAAATTGTTACTTCCTTGGATTAGTGATATGGTTGGTGATAAGCTGCCATGTTCTGGTGTGGTACTTTTTTTGCATTTTGCCTTATCTTTAATCTGATCTCTTAGAGATCCCTTACATATTTGTGAGAGCCATTGTAGCTTAGTTTGTGGTATAAGTAACAATCAGTTTGGAGAGTGAGCAGGGATAAACTGCTCTACATGATTCCATAGGAACACTGAAATAGGCGGAAGAAAATGGGCAGAATGGGAGAGATTCTGAGTCACCAAGATGTCTTTAGTGAGGTTGTTTGTGATGCTAGTTATTTGAATTTGAAGTTTGGTTTTTTCCTTTATGAGGGACAGGGACCCTTAATCTTCACCTATTATTTTGATCAATTGATTATAAGGACTTTAACAGTGTGAAGGAGTAGTTCCTATAGCATTGACGAGTATAATAATGACAACAACTTTTGGATATTATTGACTTGTTATGAATTTGAACAGTGTGTCAGGTTACTTTTGTGCAAAATTTAAAAACTTGAAAAAAAAATTGTTTTCCTAAAGGTTGTTGGAGCCAAAGTGGTAACTAATGCTCGTAGTCCAGGGGCACGGTGTTATGGTTTTGTTACAATGTCTACATCCGATGAAGCCACAAAGTGTATTAACCACCTTCACCGAACAGAATTACATGGAAGAATGATCTCAGTAGAAAAAGTAAGTGGTGGCAGTTATGTACTGCTGTGTGTCATATAAATGAAAGACCTTCCCTGTTCATCATTTCTGGCCAAATTAATTTTAGGCCAAAAATGAGCCTGCTGGGAAGAAACCTTCTGACCGCAAAGACTGTGAAATAAAAAAGGAAAAATCAGGCAGCGGGGAAAGACATCATTCCACTGACTCCCGGCCTGAAAGGTAAAGGAGTTTTTAAAATATTGTTCTTTGGTACCTCATGGGTTGTGGGGCAGGGAGGAAGACTTGGAAAAGGACCCTTTACAGATGTGCCATAATGGTATGGAAACTGCATCAGCAGTAGCAACACCAGTAGAGGGAATTACTGGAAAGCATGATTTGTCATGAGATTTGTCCTTAGAGATCACAGGATCATAGATTTATGGCTAAAGATCATATAGTCTAATCTCCTCATTATAAAGGAGGTAGCTGAGACAGAGAGGTGAGTTAACCCAGGGTCAAACAGTAAGTGATTGAGGTTCTGATTCCCAGGTGAGTTCTCTTTCCATAGTACTGTTGCTGGTTCTCAGAAATATATTTCCTTTTCATGTATGTGATATAGTTATTATTTGTGTTGTGGCTTGCCTCTATATTCTTTCACCAAGATGGTGTTGAAAAGACGATTTTTTTTTAATTGTGAAATTAAGTTCTCTTAGTATTTAGATTGTTAAATAACCAAAATCATTAAAATTGTACATTTTTCTTTTTACCATAAAGTAAAATTATGAAATGTCATTTTAAAGAAGTGCTTTTAATTTCTATATTTCACAATGTCTTTCTAAGTAACATAAGCTCAGCAAGTGCTCCCTATTTTCCACATGCCAACAACATGATTTGTTTGCTGTTATCTAGTTTTACTCAAACTCTGAAGCCAAACTTCTTGAACAATTCTTGTCAGGCTCATGAAACATCCTTTAGAGTAGAACAGTCTGCTTGTGTCATATTTACTGATAGATATTGATAGGTAGATAGACCTTGGACATTAAATGTGGAACTTCGAGTTTTCATCATCTTGACCAAATTGCTGCTTGTTGGAAAATAATTATCAAAGTCCACTGAATTAGCTTTCTATACTTGGGAATGAAGCCTATAATTTCATAAGCATTTTTTCAGATAAGATTTTCTAGAGAGTATTGGCCAGACTCTAGGGTGGTAGAATATGGGAATCTGGCTAAATGAGGTGTTTGAATCGTTGAAGATAATGTGCCTGGTGATGTTATGGAGCATACCCGAGTATTCTCAAGGAGCTTATAATCTATCTTGTTGATGTGAGAAAGCATCTATTAAACAGCTAAAAAATAATACCAAATATGAATGCCAGAATATGTGGGACATGCTGGTGGTCAAAAAGGAAAACAGTGGGTGGAAGAGGTGTAATTTGAACTGAATTTTAAAGGAACAGTAGTATTTCATTAGGGAAATGAGCAATAATAAAAATAGCTAACATATTTATATAGAACATGCTATGTGCTGGTCACTGTGCTAAGCACCGGAGTACAAGAAAGGTCAAAGGCAGGCAGTCCCTGCTCTCAAGGAGCTCATGTTCTGACTAGTGACACAGCACAAACAAATATGTGCACACAAGCTTCATGTGTCTATATAAATAGAAAATAGTTAACAGAGGATAGAATTGAGAGGGATTGTGAAAGGCTTCCTATAGAATGTGTCATTTTAGCTGAGACTTAAAAGAAGCCAGGAGGCAGAGATGGGGGACAGCTAGGGAAAATACCTGCAGTTGAGAGGAACTGCCATGAGGCCAGTGTCATTGGATTGAAGAATCCATAGGTAGGGTGTAATTGAAGACAGGAAAGGTGAGACGAGGAGAGAAGGCAGATTAGGAACGGCCTTGAATGACAGGAGATTTTATATTTGATCCCAGGTATGATAAGGAGGCACTAGAGTTTAGGAAGACGGAAGGGTGTGATGTGTTTAGATGAATTTTAATGAGAATTCCATCCTGAAAAATGCAGAGCTTATTTTTTTAGGTACTTGACTCTTACTGCTCTGCTTTTTTTTTTTTTAAACAGAACTGTGATTAAGAGTGAGAAAAAAGATGATAAAAGGTCTGAAGACAGGAAGGATGAAAAGGACCATGATGAACTGAAACCTGGGTCAGCAGATCGTTCTAGAGCCACCAAATCAGGTAAGTCATCTATGGTTAATTAAAAGGAACTAAACTAGTCAATGGTATTAGATATGTCTTGAGAATACATCTCAGTAGTTGATTGCTAAGTTTTGCTATTTATAGGGAAATCACAAAAGAACTTCCAGATGAAAATTCAGGAAAGCAGTTTTCCTTCAATGATGAAATTGGCTTTTAAAATTTATAATCATAAACAAAAATATACATATATAATAAATCTTTACATGGAATCCTTTCCATTTAACAGAGAAGCACCAAATGAATTAACACATAATAAATAAGCATAAAATGCATTTACTTGTTTCTCTTCTAAATCAGTCTGAAACTACTTTTGGTTTTTGCTTTTTGCTTGAAAAAAAAAAGTCAGACTTTTAAAAAAGTACATCTAAAAAAAAAGTACATCTATAGTTTTGCAACTGCTAATGTCTGTGTCTTCATATAGGTCTTCTCACATACCCTGGCATTGCCTTTTTTTCTTTTTAACAAATTGCCAGAAATTTGAAAACATTAAGAATTACTCATGTTTGTAGTTAAACTTTGACTTTTGATTTCTTGTTCTTTTGTTGTTTTTTTTTTTTAATAAATTTTAGATCAATAGAGAATTGTATAGGACTAGGGCAGTTATCTTAACAATGTTAATAAACTTAGTTTTTATCAATTTTATATAATTGCAAGCATTTAAGTTAAACATTATTAAATAGAATTTATACTGAGCCTTTTTTTGCCATCACACGTGCCTCCCTTTCCTATGAAGGCATAAGATAAGGAGAGGTGGGGGGGTGGTGAGGTATAGAATCAGGCTAGTAGTAATTAAAGGTTTCTTTTGATATTTTGTGAGCTTCATTGTGTGTGTGTGTGTGTGTGTGTGTGTGTGTGTGTGCATGTGTGCATGTGTGCATAATTCTAAACTACATTGGACCCAACCCTGCTTTAGAAGCATTGGGATTTTTTTGCACATTGTTACATGCTGGATTCTAAATGTTTGTGATAATTTATCTGAGATGCAATCTGATGTCAGACAAGTTGTTTTTAAAGATGGCTGGCAAGTATTGCAAATTTAATCAAGTAGGTAACTTGTGGAAGGTAGAGTTGGATTGTTTTGCTTTAGGGAAAGAAAATAGATTTTGAAGCATTTAATATCCCAAGATAAATGTAGGGGAAGTGAACATATCTATTTCACTTTGTCAGTTTGTGCAGGGGAACAGCAGTACATTGATTTAGAGCACATAGGCTAAGATTCTGCAGCACTCTTAAAATGTGTGGGAGGAATAAAAATCAATAGCTTTGTTAACTTAGATTCTACTATGACATGTGAGGAGTAGCAGAAATCCACAGAGTATATGTATGTGCTTCTATACAAAGGGACAGATCATCTTACTAGAGAAACTGAAGTTTTTAAATATGGTTGCAGGAACTTTTTAAAAATCAATTTAAAAATAGCTCATCTGTAATTGACTATTTTTGAGATTCAGAACATGAGATTTTTTTTAGGTTTGTATTTTTAAAATTTTGTTTATTTTTAGTTTACATCATTCATTTCCACAAGATTTTGAGTTACACGTTTTCTCCCCATCTTTCCCCTACCCACCACCCCAAAACAGTGATCCCACTGTATACCACCTCCCCCAATCTGCTCTCTCCTATATCCTCCCCCATCCTTCCTCTGACTTTCCAGTAGGGGAAGATGGATCTCCATCCCCCAGTGCCTGGTAATCTTATTTCCCAGTTGCTTGTAAAAAATAAATTATATATATTTTTAAACATTTGATTTTAAAACGTTGAATTCCAGATTCTTTCCCTTCTTCCCTCATCACCCACCCTTACTGGGAAGATAAACAGTTCTATATAGGTTGTATGTGTGTAGCTACGCAAAACATTTCCATGCTGGATATATTGTGAAAGACTGACTATATTTCCCTCCATCCTATCCCACCTCCCACTTGTTCTATTCTTTACTTTGACCCTGTCCCTTTTCAAAACTAACTACCCTTCTAACCTCCCCTCGCCCCCATCATCCCCACTTCCATCCCCTTTCTCCCTACTCTCCCATAGGGTGAGATACTCAGTGAGAGTAAGGTTGACTCATTCCCTTTTGCCTTCCTGTTCTTCCCTTCCATTGTAACAATTTTCCCTTGCCTCTTTGATATGAGATAATTTCTGTCTCTCCCCATCTCCACTCATTATATTCCTCTCTTAACCTCTCAATTTCACCTTTTAAGTATCATCCCTTCCTATTCAATTGATCCTGTGCCCTCTGTCTATGTATACCTGTACACATATACACAGACATTCACTTATGTATTCATACACATATATACCCTCTTATATAGACATATATATGTATGCACACACGCGCGCGCACACACACACACACACACACACACTAACATTTATATTCCCTTCAACTATCCTCATACTGAGAAAAGTTTCATAAGTTACAATTATCATTTTTTCATGTAGGAATGTAAGTAGTTCAACTTTGATAAGTTCCTTATGATTTCTTTTCCCTGTTTACCTTCTCATGCTTCTTGCATCTGAATGTCAAATTTTCTATTCAACTTTGGTTTTTTTCGTCAAGAAAACTTGAAAGTCCTCTATTTCATTGAATGACCATATTTTCCCCAGAAACATGATTCTCAGTTTTGCTGGGTAGGTGAATCTTGGTTTTAATCCCAGCTCCTTTGACCTCTGGAATATCATATTCCAAGCCCTTCAATCCCTCAATGTAGAAGCTGCCAGATCCTGTGTTATCCTGATTATGTTTCCACAATATTCAAATTGTTTCTTCCTGGCTGCTTGTAATATTTTCTCCTTGATCTGGAAATTCTGGAAATATTCCTAGGAGTTTTCTTTTTGGGATCTTTTCCAAGAGGTAATCGGTGAATTCTTTCAATTTCTATTTTTCCCTCAGGTTCTAAAATATCAGTGCAATTTTCCTTGAGAATTTCTTGAAAGGTGGTTTCTAGGTTCTTTTTTTGATCATGGCTTTCAGGGAGTCCAATAATTTAAAAATTATCTCTCCTGGATCTATTTTCCAGGTCAGTGGTTTTCCCAATGAGATATTTCACAATGCATTCTATTTTTTCATTTGTTTGGATCTGTTTAATAGTATCTTGATTCCTCATAAAGTCATTAGCTTCCATTTGTTCCAGTCTAATTCTGAAGGAATTATTCTCTTCAGTGAGCTTTTGAGATTCTTTTTCCATCTGGCAAATTCAGCTTTTTAAGGCACTCTTCTCATTAGCTTTTTGGGCCTCTTTTGCCATTTGAGTTAGTCTACTTTTTAAGGTGTTATTTTCTTCAGTCATGTTGTTGACTCTTTTTTCATGATTTTCTTGCATCATTCTCATTTCTCTTTCCAGTTTTTCATCCACTTCTCTTATTTGGTTTTCAAAGTCCTTCTTCAGCTCCTCTATAATCTGTAACTAGTTCATATTTTTCTTGGAAGCTTTTGGTGCAGGAGTTCTGTCTTTGTTATCTTCTTCCTTTTCCATGCTTTGATCCTTTTTGTCTCCAAATAGGAATCCAAAGTTGAATTGCTGTGCTTGCTTTGCTTCCTTTGCTTGCTCATGTTGCCACTCAGTTACTTGACTTCTGAGCTTTTTGCCACAGTAGAACTCTGCTCCCAGAGAGGAGAACTTTGTCCCAAATCACTGGGGTTTTCACAGCTGCCAGAGCTATTAGTTGGTCGCCCTCAGAAGCCTGCAATGGCTCTGGCACCTGGTCACACACCCCAGGACCTCCACCCAAGATAGCAATCCGGATCCAAGCAGGTTAAAGCAAGAGTGATTACTCCTCAGAATGATCACTTGGTTCCCCTACAATCTGTAGGCCAGGAGCTCTGAAGCAGCCACACCACTTCTCCTTCCGGGGGCACAGGCCAGACTGCACTCTCAATTCCCCTGTTCCCAAAGTCCACACTGACCTTTTACTTTGCCTTTGGCATTTATGGGTTGATAATTCTGGACACTGCCACAGCTGCTGGTGATCCACTCTCCGGAAGTCTCTCTAGCTGCAGCTAGTCAGGACCACCCTAGGGCTAAAACCGTGAGTTCATGCAGGGCTGGGCTCTGCTCCCAGCATGCTGCTATCAACCCTTCCTGCTGGGCTGCTTTCATTGGGAGATTTGTTTCTCTCACTTTGTGGGTTTGTAGCTCTAAAGCTTGTTTAAAGTCATATTTTATAGGTATTTGAGGTGGTTATGGGGGGAGCTTAGGGAGTTTTCCTGCTTCTATGCCACCATCTTGGCTCCCTTTCCATAACATGAAGTCTTAATCTCAAAAATGGAACTAGGTCAGTCTTAACATTTCTTTTCTTTTTTTTTTTTTTTGCTTTTTGGAGGGCAATTGGGGTTAAGTAACTCGCCCAAGGTCACACAGCTAGGTTTTTGTTTGTGTGTGCCTTAAGTGTCTGAGGCCGGATCCGAACTCAGGTCCTTCTGACTCCTGGGCCGACGCTCTACTCACTGCGCCACCTAGCTGCCCCAGTCTTAACATTTCTGCTATGATTATAAGTAAATATTGGGGCGAGGTGGCACAGTGAATAAAGCACTGACCTTGGAGTCAGGAGGACCTGAGTTCAAATGCAGCCTTAGACACTTAACACTAGCTGTGTGACTTTGGGCAAGCCACTTAACCCCAATTACCCTTCCTTCCCCCTCCAAAAAGCAAAAAAACAAAAACAAAAAAAAAAGAAATAGTAAACATTACATGAAAACAATTTCAAATGATAAAATTTATTTTTAATGATGAAGTTGAGAATTTTAAGCAAAATTTTGAGGATTGAATGCTAAATCATAGCAAGTTGGAAGACAACAACATAACTAATGTGGTTTTTATCATCTGTTATCATCTGAAGGAAGCAGAGGGACAGAACGGACAGTTGTAATGGACAAGTCAAAGGGCGAACCTGTCATTAGTGTGAAAACCACAACCAGGTCTAAAGAGCGGGTAAGTATCATGTCTGGGTCTGGTTTCTCTGTGAGGGGGGCATGTAAGAACACTCTGGATTTACATTATAAAAAATTGTTATTTGATCTTGTAAATTAAGATTGCCCTAAGGCACTTTTATATTTTGAAGAAGGTAGGCGTGTGTTTGTTGATTTTGTGTGTAATGTGTTTAAATCTTCCAACAATGATGGGTTGACATGTGAAACAGATATTTCAATATGTTCATCTAAAAAAATACAAATATTGTCTTTTAGAGGGAAAGGGGAGAAAATAGAGATGTGGTTTTTCAATGAAGGCCTAGGGGGAAGGTTATGAGGCAGCACAATTGTCTTAGAATAATCGTTGGTTAGGAAATTTTAAACCAGTGGTTGTCCGGAAGCGGTAGAACATCATGAAGATTCTTTTTTAACTAAATTTTCATATTCTTGATGCAGTATTCCAGTTCCACTTAACAATCTGTTTTATGAATCACCCAGCAAGTATAGATCATCCCAATACATCCTTTTCTTTAACTGAAATTATATGTACGTACACAAAATTAAGATCTAAAACATGTTTTCAAAATATCTGCCCCCATTTTGCTGATACTTCATCAGACCACACCTCCTTCTGTGAAGTAAATTGACACAGGAAATACAGCTCACCATTGCAGGGGAAAGGCACAGACTTTCCAAGTTAAAAGGTAAGTTTTACTCATTGGTTAATTTAATAGCAGTTTAAATTTTTTTTTTGGTTAATTTAATAAAGCCCTATTAAATTAACCAGAAAGTAAACTAGAATTCCTTTTAAAGTTGTCTTCCATACTATCAGATGGTGTGCTGCATTTCCTGTGATCTTGTGTTCTACACGTAGGTGTTTAACATAGTAGTGTGCTGTTTGATTTTTTTTTCCATGAAGGCAGCTATGACCTTTTTTTTTTTAAAAACAAAACACCTTTACACATTGTGTCTAGAATGGTTATTAAATTTAATAATAGCCATAGTAACTGTACTTTTTCTTAGCTAATTCTCATATAAATTTATAAGCTTCCAATTTTCTGAGAAATGTCAGGGGTAGCAGGATTTGTGGAGTTGATTTTGCCTCATTAAAAAGGCAATTTGCATAAAGCAGTGTTAGGTAAGAATGACTGGTAGAAAAGTGAAAAATTCAGTTGACTAGTAATTAGAGTAAGTTTAACTTCACTTCTCATATCAAAATAGTTATTTTACCTGTACCTATCCTATATAACTAGTCAACTGCTCTTTTAGAAACTATCTGTTGAATTATGAAAGTATTTTGTCCCAGAAATGTTCCCGGAGGAAAAGATTGATTGCACAAGTTTTCTGACATTTCTGTATTTGTTTTGTTTTTATTTTTTCTTTTTGAATTTTGAAAACCTGATTTTCTTTATGTATGTGGATGAAAGGCATTATCTGAAACTTAGTTACTTGATTAGTGGACTGGATTGCCTGTAGGCAGCTGCATGTACTCAGGTTAAACTCTTTAGATTTATATTGTATTTATATTCTCATTTTTAAACTTATTTTTAATTCAGGAATTATGGTACTTCATATAAGTTAAATGGGACAGATGATCTTAGGGTGATTCAAATATGGATATTTTCACTGAATGTTTGCTATAATTACACTTTTGAGATTAATTTTTGAAAAAAACTTTGGTAAACAGAGCTCTAAAAGTCAGGATCGAAAATCAGAAAGCAAAGAAAAGAGAGACATTTTGTCATTTGATAAAATCAAAGAACAGCGGGAGCGGGAACGACAAAGGCAACGAGAACGAGAAATCAGAGAAACTGAAAGGCGTAGGTGAGTAGAGGACCAGAATAAGTTGATGTGACCTTTTTTTTCCCTGAAGTAAGTTACTATTTTATATATATAAGTATTTGGAAAGAGACTTCAGTTTCATTTCGGATTGGACACTTAAATACATTTATCATGTTTTTAGCACCAGCAGACTAGATCACCTTTGTTCCAACCAGTACCTAAGCAACAGTCCCTCCTACAACATAGTTAATAGTGAAATCCAGTAAGGGGGAGTTTACTGTTAGTGCAACCCATTCTGCTTAATATTGGCTTTTTAATCTTCAAATTTTCATCTGATAGAAGCAAGGAGACTAAGATAAGTAAATTGTGACAAAGGAGTTCCATGAAGAAGTTGGAACTTGGTCTCTGTAGCTTCAGGTTGTTACTATGATGAAATGGTACCTCAGCCAGCCAAGTCAACAAGCATTTATTAAGTGCTGATTATGTGCCAGACACTGTGCTGAACACTAAGAGTACAAAAAAAGGGCAATAGTCCCTGTCCTCGAATTTATGTCTGTAATTTTGACAGGGTCTAATCACTGATCCTGAAGCTATTCTCAAAGAAAAATGAGCAATTTGAATAGTTGGAGTTTCATTGTACTATAGGAAGGAGACAGATCAATGTCTGTCATACTGTAACAAGGCTACTACTCAGAAGTTCCCATGCTTCATCAGAAGATGCTAGATTTAAGAGTGGAGCAAAAGTTTTTATAGCTTTTGATTATCACCTTAGGGTCTAGGCTTCCTATCTTATGTCAGGTTATATTTTTAATTATTGTTTAATGTAACAAAAGACTTCAGCATACTTAGCATTTAGGAATACTTTAAGCTGATAACAGGTTGTCTTTTTAAAAACACATCTTCAAAATCTTTTTAGGTAACTGTATGGAAGTTACTGGCTTCTGTTCCCCCTTGTCCTGTTCCCCTTGGTGTTACGTGGTAGGAAAACTATTAGAGGAGGAGACCTAGGTTCATATCCCAACTTAATTATAGGGGTATAACCATAAGCAAGTTCTCAGCTTTGATTTCTTCATGGGTAAAATTTGTGTGATACTTAATTATACACTGTGTGACATAATCGTCACAAAATGTGTATGAGCAAGAGATTGTCATACCATGCATACTATGTGGTTATCATTTTTAAGGATATTTATTAGACTTAAAGGACTTTGTAAAAGATGCCTCCTCATAGAAACATTCATGTACTTAGAAATGAACATTTCCACCCGTGTATACCAAATTTGCTTATCAGTATAATGATTTCATTATATTTATGTCTTCTAAAATGCTTTATACAGTCTTGTGATTATATTGATTTTCTTTACAACCTAGGAAAGTGAGGTTCGTGTGACAGACACATGGGACCTTTTCTGACTGAATCCAATGCCTAATCTACTACCACAACCTTCTTTTTCCCCCTTCCAAAAATATCATCTATTTTGACTTAAAATTTAATTTTTTGGTGTGCTTTAGTGAATATTTTTTCCCCTTAATTCTCTCTTTAGTTCATTTTGTAACTTTTTTTCTGTTAAATTTTTTTTTAAGACAGAAATTGTGTATAGATCAGCATTGGGCGAGTAAATATGACCATATTGCTTCCTTCTGACTAGTTGACTACGACAAGCAGTCAGTGTTAAAAAAAATTTTTTTTAGATTTTGGAAAAAGTGTTTACTTCATATGTTAATCAACAATTGAGTAGAAAGAATTGTTCTTTCTTAAATTGTGAACTTAATGAGGAAAGTTCTCACTCAGGAATATCTCTGTTTAACCAGAGAACGAGAGCAGCGGGAGCGGGAGCAACGCATCGATGCCTTCCGAGAGCGAAAAGAGAAAGCCAGGCTACAGAGGGAACGTGTGCGACTTGAGTGTCAGAGGCAGCGTCTTGAACGAGAGCGAATGGAGAGGGAGAGACTAGAAAGGGAGAGGATTCGTGTAGAGCAAGAGAGGAGAAAAGAACAGGAACGGATCCATAGGGAGAGAGAAGAGCTTCGGCGCCAGCAGGAACAATTGCGCTATGAACAGGAGCGGCGGCCTTCTCTGAGAAGACCTTATGATGTAGATTCAAGGTAAAGGCAGCTGCTTTTGTGGAAGGATGATTAATCATATCCCATGTTCTTGCGTGTGTATCATTCAGGTGCTAGGGATACAAAGATGACTGTGACATAGAGACCCTGCTCTCAAGGAGTTTACAGTTAAGAGGAAAAACATAAACACAGATCCCTGATGGGGCTTGGGGGAGGAAAGGGTATGAGGCCAGCCAGTTTTGACCTCACATTGACTGTCAGGCTGGGCTTCATGGAGTCTGTAACATTTGAGTTGGATCTGGAAGGAAATTGGGGACCTCAGCATACGGGAAGAGTACATGTAAAAGGTGGGAGAAGTTGTCTATTTTACTTTCTCTTTTAGCATGTATATTTGAAAGTTGGTTGAAGTATAGTAATAGAAATATATTGGTTGCTGTCTTGATGTGTTTTTTGAAACACATCAGTAACCCATAGAAATTTATAATTTTTTATGCCATGAAGTTGTTGAGTGATTCATTTGTTTTGGATTGAGCTCCCTGTGAGTTCCCTGAGTGTTCTTGGCAGTTGATACTTTCTGAAGGTTCTTAACTGATACTTTTGAAACCGCTCTTAGAGTTGAGAAGTACCTCAGTCCCTACTTGAAGAGTAATTCCACTGCTTATACTAGGAAGCTTCTCCAGTTCCATTACTTGCTAAGGTGTTTGTCTTGAAAAACCCCTAAATATCAATTATGCCTAAATTACTTTGGTAGCCTCAGTCCAGTACATCCTTTGTACAGCTGAAGAAGGGATGAGTAAAAGGTATTAAAGAAACTTGTCCATGGATTTAAAAGTAAGTTTATTGTTCTTCAATGTATCATTGGCACTAAATTGGTAATTATCACCCTACTAGGTGCAAGCCTTAATTTTCCTGTAAAATTCAGCAAAAGATAATTGGATAGTGTCCTAATGTGTATTCCCTGCTTTAATTCCCTTGGCTTTTGTAGAAAACTTGGGAGGAAGCTCAGTTTAGGGTAGGTAGACATTCAGGGTAAAAAGTCATACTTTATCATTCCAGGAGAATCAAATATTTCATTTCATTTCATTCTTATTTGAACACATGCAGGGATCAGGGTATTTAACTGTCTTGATACAATTAGCTCACAGCAGTCTTTTTCTTGAGATTGTGAAATTAGAACGCCAGTATGCCTCTTGGCAGTTTGAGGGATTTTAATTTATCAGATCAAAATGATAATGATTGAATGCACAGAGATTAGCCCTGCAGGACATTTTAAATGAGACTTGGTCTAGGGAGAGTGCATTTTCTTCACTTTTTTATTCTTTTTCATAAATTTAATACTTTTTTTTGGGTACACAGACGAGATGATTCATATTGGCCAGAAGGAAAACGAGCTGCTCTTGATGACAGATATCGATCTGAGTTTAGCCGACAAGATCGTTTTCATGATTTTGATCACAGGGACCGGAGCCGATACCAGGACCATTCAGTGGACAGGTTAGCTCTTCTCATTCCCTTCATCTTCAGAAATGTAGGCTCATGCATTTAGGTATTTCATTTCCTGAATAGGGCATAAATGCATCTGCAAAATTGTTCTTTGTCATTTTGCTTTACTTTTGAAACACGTTAACCAAGAACTTCTGACCTGCTGGGTATGTGATCCCTCCTATGTATGTGATACAATGAGCAAGTTTGGATGGCATGTAGAAGTTTCTGAGAAAACTTACAGAACCATAGTTTCAAAGCTAGAAGGAAGACCCCTTCTTATTTTTGCAAAAAAATTGTTCTTTCCTTGAGCACAGGCAGTTAATTACTACCAGAATCTAGGTCTCTTGACTCATGGTCCAGCGCTCTTTTTATACAAACCAAGTTGTTGGCCTAACATTTTGGTGTTTCTTTTTAGGTCCATTAGTCCATTAAAAATAAATAAATTAGCCTCAATTTTCAGAAAATGTTAGGTCTACTAAAATTTATATTCGAGTCACTCACATTTACCCACACCATTTCATTCTTCCATGTTTTTTAAACTTCCATATTTTTATTTAAATCATCAAGTATTTTTCTTCCACTGATACACCCAGGCTTCCTTCACAGCTCTAGCAAAAAGAATAAAGTACAAGAGGCAGAGTATATTTCATTTCTCATTAGGATCTAGATTTTGGGAGACTGGCCATAAGGAATCAGCCCTTGTTTTAAATAGGGAATGTGCCTACTTTGTAGCATTAGTTCCGAAGTTTTCATTTTGTGAATCCCATAACTCTGCTTTGAGCTGCCTTTCTTTTGGCCGTTTCAGTGCTCATTAACTCTTCCACCAGAGGAAAGAAAGGAAAAGAGATGAAGGGTGCATTACAAGGTAGTTTATTTCATTAGCTCTTGGAAAATACTTGGTATAAGAGTGTTGCATGTTAACAAATCAGAAGTCTTGGTGCTTCTGTGGATTTTGTATTTATCTGGGTTATTTTGCTTCCGTTGAACACTTCATAAATGATCAAAGTTCTGTCTTGCTGGTAAGAAGTTTCATGTCAGAGATTTGAGTAGATAGATGTGGTTGTGGAAGATTTTTGCAAGGGTATCTAAGCATTAGAGTTACCTCATTTTTCTCCCTGGAAAATTGGTTAGAAATAAAATCTATGCCTTGTGGAAATAGTGTTAGATTTCACTCTAGAAATTTGATTTAGACTTCACGAAAATGATAGAACTACCCATTGGTATTTTAATAATTGTTTTTGTTTCCCAGGAGGGAAGGTTCAAGGTCAGTGATGGGAGAAAGAGATGGGCAGGTGAGTTAAATCTTGAGATCTCCTTCTAACACATTCGCTTTTCTTGGTAGTTTTCAGTTAACTTTTAGACTTGAGCTTCTCCTGATTATTATTAGTCTAGCAGAATGAGTGACAGGGTGGGTATGGCAGCAGAGCCCTCAACTTGAAATCACAAGACTTGCATTCAAAGCCAGACTCTGGCATTCATTAGCTTTGTGACCTTGGCTAGGCTTCTTCATTCCTTTGGGGAGTAAATATAGAATAGGAATAATAATACCTGTACCATATTGAATGGGGTGGGGTGGGGGGATAGGAATGGGGAAGAGTACTTGGGAAGTCAGAAAAGTGTGAGTTACTTGTCTTTTCCCTTAGCTGTAGAGAACCGAAATAACTGATGAGAATCTTATTTTTTTTTCAAATTTTTGTGTACAAGTGCCTGCCACTAGTTCTAAATATGAGGTTAGGGAAGCAGATATTTGAAAAGTATGGCACGGGACAGCTAGATGGCGCTGTGAATAAAGCACTGGTCCTGGACTCAAGAGGACCTGGGTTCAAATGCACCCTCAGAAACTTAACACAAAAATTAGCCATGTGACCTTGGGCAAGTCACTTAACCCCAATTGCCCTACCTTCCACTTCCGAAAAGCAAAAAAAAAAAAAAAGTATGGCACAATGTTTGTCTTGAAGGTTTTAAGTATTATGAAGAAAGGATGTGTTTGTGAGAAAGTTAACAATCATGTGATAATATATTAAGGGCCAGGTGAATATTTTATTAGAAAGTTTTATAGGATCATAGATTTAGAGCTGAAAGTGGATTTGTTTTATAAATGAAAGAACGGAGCCCAGAGAGCTTGTCATATACCCATGGTCACACAGCTAGTGTCAGGTGGGATTTGAACCCAGATTTTATTGATTCCAAGCCCAATGCTCTATTGCAGTGGTGTCAAACCAAAATAGAAATGAGAATCATTAATCTATAGATAAGGATCTCTGTGGGCTGCATGTTGACTTAGTTGGAAAATGTAGTGTTAGTTATCTGTTTCTTCCTATAATTTTATTTGTTTTGTTAAATATTTCCCAGTTACATTTTAGTCTGGTTCAGGCTAAGTTTGAGAGTGCTGTAGGCCTGTGGACTGCATGTTTAACACCTCTACTCTACTGCACTAACTCTCAGCATTGTGGCCCCTGTGAGTTCCCTCACATAGCAAACAGTCTGAACAGTACAGGGCTAGAGGTGGGTGAGTGGAATAAGTCCCCCAGAGCATGCTCTCTGGAGATCCAAGTAATGTAAGAACAGTAGAGTATGGAGTGCAAGAAGATGACCAGTGTGGGATGGCTTGATAAATTAGGCCACGATTGATTCCTTTAATAAGTTAGTCAGTATCAAATCAAAAGATTTTGGAAGGCATATGAGATTTGGTTCATTTCTTTGGTTTGTCTTAAATATTTTCCAGAGCCATGATTCATAATCATGATATTAATAGTTTTCATTTCCACAACTATCTTTGTTACCAGAATGTTTTTCTTTGAAGGAATTGGTGGTAGTCTAAGAGCAATCGCTATTCTAACCAAAATGCTTTATATTGATCACAGGGAGTGTGTCAAGGTCCAAATATATTTTTCATCCCTTTTGATTTGTTAACTTTTTTCCTTTGAAAGGTGGAAAGGTGCTACCTTATCAAATAAGTTTGAGTATTATGTTTTTTTCTTCATGAATATCATTTTATTATAAGTCATATAGTTACATCTTGGTTCTCTATAATTATTAAATAGCTTTATTCAGAAGAACAGAGATATGAATTTTTACTCATGAGTTGAGAAGGAAGGAAACAAGTGTTTTTTAAGTGCCTACTATGGACCAGGCACCATACTAAGTACTTTACAAATGATATGTCATTTGGCCCTAATAACCATCCTGGGAGATTGATGCTGTTATTATCCCCATTTTATAAATGAGGAAACTGAGGATGAGATATTAAGTGGTTTGGTCAGGGTCACCACGATAATTAAGTATTTGAGGTCAGATATGGATCCATCCCCAGCATTCTTGGCACCGCCTAACTGAAAGATCAGAAGGTATGTTTTAGGAGTAGCGTGACATCCTTTTGCCTATGGACTGGAGCGTTCAGGCAAGGTGGGGAAGTGAGGTGCTAAATTCAATATAGGTGTCATTTGTGAAAGAAAAAAAAAGTTGGGAGTCCTGTAACATAGTAAGAGACTAAAGCTGGGTCCTCATTAGTATGAATAGCAAATCCAGTGAATTGTATTTGTTACTTGAATCCACACTGCATGTTTCCACAAGATTGGAACCAGTTGTCATATTTTACATAATTTTAATTTTGAATACATGACCACTTGACAGGATTTATTCACACTCTTTGGGATCTAGCTGTTAAAAAAAGTATTCAAATCTGAAGTGGAACAGTAACAAAATCAGTCTGTAAGCTATATCTTAAATCTTAAATGTCAGTAACAGGTCTGTTGAATGAAGCATAATTTTGAAATAACTAACACAAAACTAACACTAACACAAAAAAGGTGGTGAGGTAGTGTTTTTCAACTGGAAAAGGACTGAACTTAGATTAAAGTTCAAATCCTAGCCCTAATACTTACTAGCTGGCATGACCTTGGGCAAGTCTGTTCACATCTTGCACATAGGGTTGTCATGAGGAAAGATAGCTTCACAAAAGTTGAAAGCATGGCAGAAGTGTGAATTAGGATTGGTGTTTTGTTCTGCATCAGTGTTACTTAGCAACCTAATGAACAAGAGAGCATTCTTGTATTACTTCTCTACCTTTCAGCACTATGCAGATGATCGCCATGGAGGACCAGAGCGCCATGGACGGGACTCAAGAGATGGGTGGGGCAGCTATGGTTCTGACAAGAGAATGAGTGAAGGCAGGGGGCTGCCTCCTCCACCACCAAGGTTAGTAATGTTAAGGAGAAAAATGACATGCCTTGGATATTTTTGTATGATACTTCCTACATTTGGCAGCACAGTGGCCGTCCAAGTTCTCTCAACAGTTCAGCTGAGTGTCATAGTCTTGCCTAGAAGAAAGTTACTCAGTAAGCAGCAGCCAGGCCTACTTGGTTTTGACTTAGAAATCTGAGAGTTTCAGCGAATTCTGGCTCTTTTTTTTTTTTCTCAATGCATTCAGGACCATTTACTACAGAACGACTCTCATCTTTCAAGGAAAGACAAAGGTGCCTAGCATCACATATCATGGCATTCCAAACGAGAATCTTACTGAAACTCTTAACTTTATTTTGGCCGGTTTTTGATGGAAATCTCTTTTAGGTGTGTGTATGTGTATGAGTGTATGTATGTACCTCCCAGCTTTCTTAAGTAGAATGTACTGAACATAATTTTAACTGTTTCTTGATGGTGATGAAGATTACAGTTTGCATATCTTTTGCACTTTATAAAAATGTTTACTTCAGGGTGGCTAGGTGGCGCAGTGAGTAGAGCGCTGGCCCTGGAGTCAGAAGGACCTGAGTTTGGATCCAGCCTCAGACACTTAATGCACACACAATCAAAAACCTAACCATGTGGTGTGACCTTGGGCAAGTTACTTAATCCCAATTGCCCTCCAAAAAAAACCAAGGCAATAAATAAATAAAAATGGTTACTTCATAACAAACCTGTGACGCAGGCCATGCAAATATTGTATCTATTTTGTAAATGAGGAAATTAAATCTTAATAGATGTGAGGTGATTGGCCAGGATTATGCCAGCTGAGATTGGAACCCAGGTCTTCTGACTTCATAATCTAGTTCCTTTTCCTATACTCTTAGCTATCAGAGCTGTCCATCACACTTTATTAGTATAATCTTAATTGTTTTGTGTAAGATCTTTAAACCAGCAACAGAGAGAATTTTCCTCACTCTCCACCCCATTGCAATGGGAAGAACTTCATATTTGGAATCTGTGGACCCACACCCTGCTTTAGATTAGTAACTATATGATCTTGGGTGAGTCAGTTAAATATTGATTTATTAAGTACAGGCATTTCTACCTTTATGGAAGTGGACTGTTCCACAGACCTCTACATAATGCTTTTTTTACCTAATGCAAATTTGCCCCTACCAACCCACTTAACCTATATGACAAAGTTACACATAAAATAATACTTTTATGCAGGTCACAAAATGTGCTAGAATACAGATATATTAAATGTGCCATGACAATAAACAGAAATGTGAAATGATGGGTAAAGTTAATAATAATCTATGCACAATACTATATAGTAAAGTTAATAGGTGTGCAGTATATTGTTCTTTCCTCACACACTGCATCTAGCTTTTAGCACTGATGGTTGGCAGTGTAAATTTTTTATGAAGTTCTTGTGATATTTGGATGTGGCTCTATGCTTGTGCCACCTGTCGTGAACTTCTTTGGTTCAACTGAGGGTTCCAAAACTTCCCTTTCTTCTTCGGTAGCCTTTATAGCTAGCAGCTCAGACAGATCCTTGTTCAACAGTTCTCTATGAGACTTAATCAGCTCATCTACATCATTTTCATCCACTTCTAGCTTCAGTTTCTGTGCTAATTTTACTATTTAGTTATTCAGTTCCTTAAACATTTTATCTTTGTCACATCTACAAAAATTGGATATGAACTTTGGGCACGCTTTTCTAGATTCCCTTCATACATATTTCTGTTATATTCTTCCCCTCCCCCCCCCCAAAAAGCATATTTCTCTTTAATTCTTCTTGGGAAGTGGAAGCCCCTCAGGTGGTTTCCTTCCCTCCCATCCTTATATGACTCTTCCCTGCATCTTTCCCTCAGTAGAATTCCTCACATAAAGTATAATTTTTCATAATGTGAATTTACATAAAGCAAGAGCTGTCTGTAATTGCCTACTGTATACCAGGCACTATATTAAATGCTGAGGATTCAAAGAAAGACAAAAAATAGTCCAAGGCCTCAAGGAGCTCACAGTCTAATGGGAGAGACAACCATGTAAATAGCTATGACGAATGTGAACTATGAGATATGTACAGATTAGATGAAGGCTATCAGAGATGGAGTTTTATATCTCTCCTCTCTTATAACTATACTCCTTTGAAAGGTGGTCTACAATCTCTGTCTCCTTTCCTTTCACTCTCTTCTTAACTCTCTGTAGTCTGGCTTCCAGCCTCGTCATTCAGCTGAAACTATTCTCTCCAAAGTTATCAGTGAGTTCTTTATCTCGAAAACCAGTGGCCTTTTCTCAGTTTTCAACCTTCTTGACTTCTGTGCAGTGTTTGATGCTGTCACTCTCTTTGATATTCATTCTTCTCTAGATTTTTATGACACTATTCTCTCCTGAATCTTTTACTACTTGTCTGATCCCTCCTTCTCAATCTTCCTTTCTATATCTTCATCTAATTCTTGCCTGCATGTGGTAGGTCTCCCCCAAGGCTCTGTCTTCATCTACCTTCTCTTCTTCCTCTATAGATTTTCCTCAGTTCCCATGGATTCAATTATCTGTGTACAAATGATTCTCAGATTATTTGGCCATTCAGCCCTAATCTTTCCCTTGATCACCAGTCCCCCATCTCCAATTAAATTCTCCTAGACGTTGTACACTGAACTCATCTTCTCTTCTGCCTCCCTCACCCTTCTAACTACTGTTACTGTCAAGTGTACCACTCTCCTAGGTACTAGTCTTCTCACATCTCAGCCTCCACCATATGGTTTGTGGACCAGTGACCCTGGCTGGCTTGCTGTCCTTGTACAAGAGACCCTATCTGCGTAAGACAGTTCATTGCCTGACTGAGCATTTTCAGTGGTTGTCCCTCATACCTGGAACCCCCACTCTCTTCATTTCCCAGTGCTTAATTTTAGTGCCTTTTATTATATCTATCTCATGTATGTATGTATGTATGTATGTATGTATGTATGTATGTATGTGCATAGGTATGAATAGTATGTACAGGTATTTCTATGTTGTCTCCCCCCTCCCCCCCAATAGACTTTGAGCCCCACGAGAGCAGGGACTCTTTTTAGCTTTTCTTTGTATTTTTAGTATCTAACAGATTGCCTGGTACCTAGTAGGCTTCTGAATGATTCATGACTTGCTTTAGCTTGACCCTGAAAACAGAAGTAATTAAATCTATCTGAACCTTATTTTCTATATCTATAGAATGATGGTAACTATCTCTAAAGTCCCTTCTGGCTTGAATTTAAGTGGTAAAGATAGTCTATAGGAGCTCAGCATCAGTCTGTTATTGGAGATAAGTTGGTGTAAATTCTCCTGTCCATTCTGATTTTAATCAGTGTTGCCTGAAAAAAATATCAGAAAACTTAAAGATTAGGATTTGCCCACAAGAATATTAAAAATATATTGATGTTTTATTATGACTGTAGGTTGAGCGTGTCTGATATAATTACATGTAGTTGCAAGATTCTCTGTGACTTCATTATAGTCTAACTTTGAAAATCAAGTGAATTAAGCTGTTACATATATTCCTTTACTATATGGGCTATGCTGATATTATGCATAGGCAGTTATAAAAATCAAGTTATTTTTTACATGTTGATGTGTTTGTCCTAAGGGTAGTGAGATCACCATGGGATCTGTAAACTGGGCACCAGTTTAGGATTTTAGTTTTAGGATATACAATTTGCCTATCTTAATTTTGACATTAAAATTTGGAAAGTAGCATCAAAGCAACTGTTGGTCTTTATTAGCTCAGAGGTAGAAAAGAGAACTATATTTTCTTCAGTCCTACTCCTGTCATTTCCTGAGAAATGACAGACAATCTGAAACTTTGGCCATCAAACTTTCTACAGTCCTAGCTTAGTTTTAGTTAGAGTAATTGTCTGTTACTAAATACTATAAGGAGTAGTTAGTTACATAATAGCCAGAAATACCATCTAAGTAATTTTATTTTATCATTTATTTATTTATTGGTTAAGGGGAGGCCGTGAGTGGGGAGATCATACCCAAAGGATAGAGGATCATCAGGATCGTTCTTGGCAGGGCAGCATGGATGGAGGAATGATGGGCCGAGATCATGAGAGGTGGCAAGGTATGGGGCCAATTCACTGGAAACTTGTCAGTTTGGAGATTATCTTAATGTGATCCAAGTCCCTTTTTTCTTTCTCTCACATGCCATATGCCATATAATCCCTGGGAATCTCAAAATAAAATTATCTTTTAAGTCACATATAAGTATTTGAAAACTTTTTCTTATTTTCCAGGTGGTGAGAGAGGCATGTCTGGTCACTCAGGACCAGGCCATATGGTGAATCGGGGAGGAATGTCGGGGTAAGAAGTTTTGTCCGACGATAGTTGATTTGTTCCTGCTTCTTCACTTGCTCTCCCTTTTAAACACACATCTCTCTTTTGCATGTTAGTTCAACTTGCTTGGTTGAATGTTTTGAAAACAAATCAGATATTTCCAACTTAATGCAAATAACCTTCTTCAGTTTCCTGGAATTCAGTGTGTGTTTGTAGTGCTTTTCTCATCTGGTACATCTGATCAAGAGGGGAAAAAAAATCAAGAGAGATGTAAATGCTACAGAATCGTACTGAACAATGTTGCAATGAAAACTTTTTAAAAAACACTTCAAGGAAAACAGTTTGAATTTGTTCCTAGGCGTGGCGGCTTTGCGCAAGGTGGAAACTCCCAGGGCCACATGATGCAAGGTGGTGCAATGCAAGGCAGAGGATTTGGAGGACAGGACAGAGCCAACAGAGGCAGTCACCCTCACTTCACCCGCCGATACTAAGTAGTAACTTGTTGTTTTGGTGTTAGGTGGCGGCAGTATTGAGTTCTTTTAGCCAGGTTTCCCTTGGACTTGTGGGTCTTTTTATTTTTAAACTCTGCCACCATATTGTAGCTCAATACAATGTGAACTCATTTGGGTTTTTTTTTTTTTTTGTAATAAATGTGTTTTTGTTCATACCATTTCTTTAAAGAGTTTCTGTTAATGAAGCATTCCATTTTCCATTAATAAAAGTTTACAGTTATTGCTGCTCTTTGTTTCTCTGGAGTTTGACAAAGCTTTATTACACAATTGATGTCCAAAAATGCTGTCTTGCCCCGTCATTTACTTGTTCAGAGCTGAAACTATATGTTGTCTTGAATGTTTTACACCATCTTCTCCTCACTGCTGAGCCCTCAGTTTAACCAGATGAATGGGGAAACCAAGACCCACAGGGGAAAGGTTGCCAGCAACATCACAGAGTAAATCAGTGGTAGTGGGTGGTTCTAGAATTCAGATCTTCTGAAATCGAGGCAGTTCCATTTTCCCTTTATATAATCTGATACTTCAAAATTTCTTGTTAGGAAGATGTGTGGTAACATAGCCGTGTGTGACAGTATTAAAGTTTCTCATGATCTTGCCCCAGTTCCAGCCTCATTACTACATTACTCCTTTTCCCTGCAGTCTGTCCAATTTCACCTCGATTTCAGCGATGCTTTGCCTCCTGTCTCAGAGCTGGCTGTCATCATACATTGAATGGTGTATTTTCCCCAACACACATACCCTGCCTCATAGACTCTTTCGAGCAGCTCAGGAATTGCTTTATTCCTTATCCTGCCCCTCCACTCCAGTGGTTAGTGCTCACTCATTTTCCCTAACCTACCCCGAATTTATTCTGTATATTCTTAAGTATTCTATGTCTTTCCCAATAGTACAAGCTCTTTGACTAGAGCTGTTGGATCCCATGTGTCATCACTTTGCACAGTGCCTGTCACATAGGTGCCTAATCAAGTGCTTGGTGATTGGATCCTAGGGTCACAGAGATAAAGCTGAAAAGTGTCTTAGAGATGTAATCTTCAAGGGTTGGCAGTGTCTCCATGGCCTGGAACTTTTGCTTCTTTTGTATCTTTGTTAAACAGCAACTCCTATGACAGGATTATGGTAAATGTGATGAGGTTTTCAGCTCTGCCCATTAGAAATCTCAAACTTTTCTAAAGTTTTTCTAATTAGTTTTGGGATAAGAAGTAAATGAGCACAATTTAAGTACATTGTTAGGCTCCACAGGGACCATGCAGTGAAGAGTTTCAAATGATGAAAACCATAGATAATTGAATGTCACTTACTGAGACAACTATTTGTGTTTCAGTATGTCAGAGAAGGTTTGATTTTATTGCCGTGTATGCTTTCTCTTATGAAATAGCTACAAGCGTCTGCATCTCTTACATCTTTTTCAGTACTAAGATAAAAAAAAAATAACCATTGGTCTCAACTTTCTAGTGATCATCCCATGATTCCTTAAGCCATTTCTTGGACAGCAGTCCATTCCCAAGTCCTTGAGTGAAGCCTTTCCAGTTTGGTGGTGTTTCACTGACATAATCACCCCAGGCTCTCAGTGTTGGAAGGGACTTGAGAGACCATGCAAGGCAACCCATTACCTGAACAGAAATCCCCAATAAAAGTTTGGTGGTCATTGAGATTTCACTTGAACTCTATTGAGGTCTTTAGTGATGATATTGTGAAGTAAAGATAGTGCCTGAGTCTCAGGGTGAAACCAGGTTCTCTGACTCTAGACCCAGTTCCCTACTGATCCATGGGAGACTACCACAGTCAGTGCCTGCCATTGGGAGACCAAGGTTCAAACCCAGCTCTGACACTAATCTTGGATGAGTCGCTATCTCTGTCCCTCTGAAAAATAGGAATCTTTATGCTTGTACTCACTGTCTCACAGGATTTTTGTGAGGAGAGGGTTTGCTAAATCTGAAAATGCCATAGGGTTGGATTAATTAGTACAGTTTCAGTGGGGTTTTTCCAAAGTTAAGTCCAAGATGCCATCTACCATGGATGGTCGTAACATCTTGAATTGAGTGCTTCATACCCTTCACACATACTTGCCTGCAGCTGGTGTGTACTTTTTTTTTTTAAAGCAATTGGGGTTAAGTAACTTGCTCAAGGTTACACGGCTAGTCATTATGTGTGGGTGCTCATTTTCTGAGGCCGGATTTGATCTCGGGTCATCCCAACTCCGAGGCCGGCGCTCTTACTGCGCCACCTAGCCGCCCCCAGGTGTGTACTTTCAATGGGTTTTAGAACCAGTATATTCCTAGTTTTTTCTCTGGGCCAAATTGTTCCCAGTCAGTTGAGAGTTAAAAGTGTCCCAAATAGGACCCTGGAAACCTGGCTACCCCTTCCATTGTCCCTAGAAGTCTGACAGTGTCCCTGCTTGAGCTCTCTGAACAATTGTCATTTCTCAAAAAATGCTCCAATCTTCCTTCTGGCATGTTTCATTCTAAAAGTGAATCTGAAAATCCATTCTCCTGGTAGCAGGTGAAATCAAAAACATTAAAAGCAGGTTGGTGGATACATAACAAAGCTTTTGTGGGTTGGAATTGAGGTGGGTAGCAATTTTCTGAGCTTTCCTGCCTGAGTGGAGAACTCTGAGTCATTTTTGGAGAGCGCTCTGCTCTAAGCTCCATGTCATGTAGGAAAGCCTGCAGGCATAGCTGACTAAATTCAACATCCCTCACTCTACAGTTGCTGCAGATTTGGAAATAATTCTTTCTTGTCTCCAAGGGGATACTTGGATTCTCACTGGGAGCTTTGGTTAACTGAAAAGCTGAAATCGCAAGACCAGTAGCACTCACTGACTAAACAGTCACTTCTATGAGTGTTGAATTTGGCCTGCTGTTCCCAGCCTTTGGAAGGCTGTCACACTGTTCAATTAAATGCAGTTTGACATATACTTATTAAACATTTACTGTGTGCTGGGCACTGTGCTAGGCAGTGGAGATACAAAGACAAAAACAAAGCAGCCCCACTCTCAGGTTCCTCAAGAAACTTCGGTTCTATTGGGGAAAATCACATATACTCAGATAAGTAAATGCAAAGTAAATTTTTCATGTTTGTGGGAGTACTAACAAATGAGGGAATCAAGGAACATCCAGTGTAAGAGGTAGCACTTAATAAGTTGAGAATTGAAGGGATCTAAGGGTTCCAAGTGGTAGAGATGAAGAAGGACAGCATTCCAGGCATGGGGAGATAGTCCGGGCAAAGGTACAAAGGTGGGAAATGTGATATCATGAACAAGGAACATCAGGTAAGTCACTGTGTGATATGTTGTCTACTTTCATCACTATATCTTTTAATTACTCAACTCTCCTCAGAATCATGGAGGAAATCATATGGTACATAAGAGACAGCATAGACCCACATAAACCACATATTGTGTAAGTTTGGGTATGTGATTTTACTGCTAGGAGCCTAAATTTACTCATCAACAAAATGGGGATAACAGTAACGTCACTCTCACAAAATGGTGGTCAGAAACTGATCTGAATCATGGGACTAAGAAGAATAGAAAAAAAACCTTAGAGATCATTTACTACTTCTCAATTTACAAATGAGGCTGAGAGTAGTAAGTGAAAACACTTGTCTGAAGTCACAAAGATAGTAAGGAATAGAACCAAATACAGGCCCTGTGATTCCAGATGCAATGCTCTTCTCACTACATGATTCGGTCTTTGTAAACTATATGCTTAAAATTTTTTTTAATAGTATTTCCCCTCAATTACAGGTAAAAACAAATTTTAACATTCATTAAAAAAAATTTCAAGTTTTCCCCTCCCTCACTTCTCCCTGAGACTATAAGCAATTTGATATAGATTATACATGTTCAATTATGCAAAACATATTCCTGTATTAGTCATGTTGTGACAGAAGACACAGACCCAAAAGGGGAAGAAAAAACATCGAAAAAAATTCAAAAAGTGAAAAATAGTATACCTTGATCTGCATTCAAACTCCCATCAATTCATTTTCTGGAGGCAGATAAAGCATGCTTCATCATGAGTCTTTTGGGACTGTCTTGAATCATTATATTGCTGAGGATAGCTTAAGTCATTCAGAGTTGATCATACAATATTGCTGTTACTGTGCACAATGTTCCCCTGGTTCTGCTCATTTTCACTTTGCATCAGTTCATGTAAGTCTGGGTTTTTCTGAAATCTACCTGTTCATCATTTCCTATAGTACAGTATATACTCAAAAAAGTTTTCAAACAGAGCTGCACTCTCATCTATTTGATTGTTCCACCGCAACCCATCCATCCTTTGTCACTCTTGTCCACATCATCCATAAGCTTACAAAAATGGGTGAGGTCAATGTGCTGAAGGTTGACCTCAATTTCTCCCTATCAAGCTTTTTCTGGATGCTGTCTTCTGCTCCCATTCTTTGAAGTTCTCCATTGGTGATATGTTGCAGGTGAGATGTCACACCTGCCATTGCCTTCTTTGTGGGAGTCCTATTTGGAAATTACTGTCTCATGTCAGGCAGCCATATACCATCATTAGAATGTTTGTTTTAAAAAGATGGGCCTTCTTTCTTGGTGAAGCTGGGCGTCATTAAAGGAACTTAGTGATTTCCTCAGTTAATATATGTGTCATCGTCATCAATAACAAGCATTTATTAAACATTTACTGTGTGCTGGACACTCTGCTGAGCACTGAGGATACAAAGAGAGGTTAAAGTACATTCCCTGCCTTCAGGAAGACTATGTACATCTATGTACAGAGCAGCTAGGTTGTGCAGTGCATAGTGTTAGACTTAGAGTCAGGAAGACTCATCTTCCCGAATTCAAATCTGGCCTCAGATACTCTCTCTGTGACCCTGGGCAAATCATTTAACCTTTCCTCTGCCTCAGCTGCCTCAATGGGGATAATAATGTCCCACCTCTCAGGGTTCTTATGAAGAGGGTCAAATGAGATATTTGTAGTGTTTCACAAACCTTAAATCAATATGTAAATTCTTCTGGTCATACTATAGAGCATTGGAAGAGGAGTAATGAATAGTAAGATTGGAAAGGTAAATTGGTTCCAGATTGTGAAGAATTTTAAAAATATAATAGAGGAGCTTATATTTTATTTAGAAGCAATACCTCTTCCTCAAGGCAATCTATTCCCTCCTCCCCCTGTTTAATTCTGGGCACGGTTCTGTGCTATACTGCACTGTCTGTCCCAAATATGCACAATGATGGATAAGCTCTTGTCATAATCTGGGCAATAGACATTCTTCAACCACTTGGTCTGTCCTGGGTGAATGGTCCAACCTAACTCTTTTGAGTGTTATCGATCTCTTCCAGGAGGCTCTCCAGTATTCCAGGGTTTTATGCAGCCAATATAATGTCATCTGCAAATAGAAGCATCTGGAGGACCTTATTACCACAAGAAATTTCTCTTCATCTTGGACGATTTCTTGCATCTCTTCCCCCGCAGTTGTGAACACTTTTGATTAGCATGCATCTTCTTGTTTTATACCCCATCTTATGTTCATGATTAGATGGTCATTGAATAGGATTATTGTCATTTCCTTCTCCAGCTCATTTTACAGATGAGGAAACCAAGGCAGAGGTTAAGTGACTTGCCAAGGGTCACACTAGCCATATTTGAGCTCAGCTCATCTTGACTCCAGGTTGGAGCGGGGATTTCTCCACTGCACCACCTAGCTTCCCCTAAATAGAACAAATTTCAAAGTCAAGAAGTTGTTTAAAATTTTTCAGTCATGTACATTGGCTTGTTTAATTCATTCACATTTAAAGTTATGAGAGTTAAGTTTATACTTTCTTTCACATGCCTTTAATATTGTTTCTTTACCTCCCCCCCTTCAAAAAAATTAGAATTTTTGTCTTCCTCTGTAAAGCTATTTGTCTCTGATTATTTTTGCTTAATCTACTTTAAGGCAGGGGCAGCTAGGTGGCACAGAGGATAGAGCACCATGCCTGGAGTTAGGAAGACCAGAGTTCAAATCCAGCCTTAGACACTGCAGCACCCTGGTCAAGTCACTTAATCCTATTTGCCTTAGTTTCCCATCTGTAAAATGAGCGGGAGAAGGAAATGGCAAACCACTCCAGTATTTCTGCCAAGAAAACCCCAAATGAGGTCTTAAGAGAGTCAGACAAGGTGAAAAATGACAACAAAAATAAATCAGAGTCCATGGACTTTATTACTTGGTCCATTGAGTTTTGTCTCCTGTGAACTGTAGGGTACTGCTATATTTCCTACACTGTGTCTAAGCTCTATGGTATGTATCTTGGTGGATATACCCAGGCAGTTTCCTGTTTTCTTTCCTTTTCAGGTTTAAACTTTTCCTTTGTGACTTTGGGCATGCCACTTTCTAGCTCTGAATCTCAGTTTCCCCATTTGCAAGCTGCAAGGGTTGGGATAGATGACCTCTAAGATTTCTTATAGCCCTACGATCTTTTGATCCTTGAAAGTCAAAATAAGGAGCTCTTAAGTTTGGATGGGGTTATGTAACAGAGAGCTAGTGAGAGGTCTGGAGCACCGGAGAGACCTGATGGAAGTAGTAATTTAAAGTCCTTCAGCAGGGTAGCCCTTGAAAATCTTTGGTATTGTAATAAAAACAGACCAGACAACAAAGACAAGTTAGTCTAATGTGCTACAGATTGGGCAGTTGAGTATTTCCAAGCCTGAGATTGATATCTTCAGTGTAACTTATGAAAAACTGCTTGGAACCTAGCAGTTGTGATAGGTTTTCTAGTGTTCTCATTTCACTTATAAAAACACCTTAAAAAGTCATTTTAAAACATTTGCCTTATCTCTTGCAAAAATTTTAATTGAGCTCGTGCCCAGGCTGTGTGTTTTCTTTGAGGCTTTGTTTGTAGATGTGTTGGAGTTATTCTCTTCTTCTAGGTTTGTACCTTGGCTTGTCCATTCTTCCAGTCTACTTACTTTCTGACTTCAGACTTTATATTAAGGTCATATTCTGTGGGGTGTTGTGCTGTTCTAGCATCATAGGGACAGCCAAGGCCAGAGACCTGCAAACTTTCAGTGCTCCCAAAGTGGTCTGATCCAGGATAAAGTTTGATCACTACCTTCTTGGTCTGAGCTTTGCAAGTTCCTTACCTTGGTTTGGGTTTGCACAATACTCCTGAGGGCGTACTCTGGGTTGAACTTCCAATAGACTAATGCTATACTCAGCCACTATCAACCATCTGGAAAGCTCTACTGGTTCAGAGTGATAGAACTATGAACTCCACTTTAGTCTGGTGTTCCTGCATTGGTTACTTCACTACAAGCTTCAGATGGAGCTAGAGACTAGAACTGAGACCCCATTCTCCTAGGGTCAGAACCTCACTACTGCTACTTGCTTTTGAATTAGCCCTTTGTTTGATACACAGCCTAAGGTCCATGACTGTACCTTAGTCTGGAATACCACTTCTAGATGCAGGTCCCTTCCTTATTCAGCCCTGTATCTGTGATCCAGAAATGGGTAGTGAGCAAGAGAACCCAAGTTGGCATCTATTCCTTTACTGTGCATAAGAATGGACTCTTTGCTGGACTTGGAACCTCTTCTTTCCTTGATTCACAGCCTCTTCCTGAACCATTCCCAGTATCTGAAGACCTCTCTTTCTGTCTCTCTATGATGACCTGGGCTGGAAAAAGACTCCTTGTGATTTTTTTTTCCCTTGGATTTCCTGATCAAGATTTTGATGCATTTTCTAGATTTGCTCTGGAGGGGAATTTAACTGTACTTCTATGGTAGGTTCTCAGTGTCATACCTCATAAAACATTTTGATTGTCACTCTATTCCTTTCACTTCTGTTGCTGCCAGCCCAAATAATAGACTCCTAGAACTTCTTGGGGCAGTTAGTTGGTACAGTGAGTTGAGCTATGGCCTGGAGTCAGGAAGCCAGGAAGACCTGAGGTCAAATCTAGCCTCAGACACATAATAGTTGTGTGACCCTGGGCAAGTCACTTAACCCTGTTTGCCTCAGTTCCTTATCTGTAAAATGATCTGGAGAAGGAAATAGCCAACCACTCCAGCATCTTTGCCAAGAAAACCCCCGATGGGGTCACAAAGAGTCAGATACAACTAAAATGAATGAACAAAAACAACAAAGAACCTGTGAGTTGGAATGGAAATCAGAGGACCTCTAATCTAATCTGTTTCTGATCTAGAATCTCCTCAACATCCCAGACACATGGATATCCTAGCTTTTGCTTGAGGATTTATGAAAGTACATCTAGTCCAAGAAGCTCTAATTATGAACAAGTTTGCCTTTATATCAGGGGCTCTTAAACTTTCTGTATTATGGACCCCTGTAGCACTCTGGTGAAGCATGTGAGCCCCTTCTCAGAACATTATTTCTCAATAGTTAAAATGAAATACATGGGATTTCAAAGGAAACCAGTTATATTGAAAGACATTTTATCAAGTAAAAAAGACACAAATGAACAAAACATTAATGAGCCCCAGGTTAAGAATCACTGCCTTACATGGAGCCAAAATCTCTCTCTACCCATTTTTCTTGGGTCTGCCTTATTCAGACTAACCATTCTGCCAAATGATAGCTGTCTAAAAACTTGTCTAATGGCAGGGCTCTAGAAACTTCTTGGATCCCATCAGCTTGCCCAGTTGATGCAACCTTTCCATGCTTCTGGAGAATCATGATGAGAAAAGTGCCTTGGAGTAGAAGTGGATCTTGTGTAGACATTCTGTAACTGGTTTGGAAGTTACCCTTTCACTCATAGGAGAAACCGAAACAACTTGTCTTGGTGCCAGGGGCTAAAGTACTTCATCCTCTTCCAGTTCCACAAGGGCTCTTCCATTTGCTCTGGAATTGTACTCACAGAGTGGTTCAGAAATTGATTAACTCCTAAGAAAAGAAGACCAAGCTTCCTATCTCAGGAAGACTCAGTCCTTAACACAATTTCAGAACACTTGGAATTCTCCACATGGGGATTAAGAAACTGGAGTTGACTAGAAGTCCACCCCTTTGCCCTGTGGTGAGAAACGAATTATCCTGGGTGAAAACTCTACCATGATTCCCTCAGTGTGTAAGGCCTGGGTCCAGCTGAGGTCTGAACAAAATTTCCAAGTGTTCCTTTTTATACAGAGCCAAGATTTCTCTAGGGGAATAGGAAAGGAAAAGGAACTAGCATTTATTGGCTATCTATTCTATGCCAGGCATTATGCTAAGCTCTTTACAGATAACATTTCATTTGATTTTCATGAAAGAGGCAGCTAGGTCATTCAATTGTTAGAGCCCTGGGCCTGGAATCAAGATCTAAGTTCAAATACAGCCTCAGACTCTTATCAGCTGTGTGACCCTGAGTAAGTCACTTTACCCTATCTCTGCCTCAGTTTCTTCAGCTGTAAAATGGAGATTATACTAGCACGCACTTCACAAAGATAACTGTATTATAGGGGATCCCTGGAGAGCTTCAGGTATATTTCCTTGGGTCTTCATTCCAAAGAGCACCTGAAATTTCCTCCAGTGGAACCCTGCCACTACAAGGATAATCCAAATGGAATTCCAAACTCATTCAATAGGACAAGAAGCCTCAATTAGAGAAAATAAGTCAAGCCCCAAAGAGAGGCAAGGCTTCCATAAGGAAAAAACTAAGCTAGAGGAATTGATAATTCAGGGTTTCCAGACACACGGGCAAACCTTACCCTATGAACTTGCAGGACATAAGGATCTATGAGGGCAAGCAGTCTAGGTCTGTTGTAGGTGTTATTGCCCCCATTTTATAGATGAGAAAAATGGAATTTAATGAGATGAATTAATTGAATCAATTAAATCAATCAACCAATATGTGACAGAATTGCGATTTGACTCTGCATCTCCTGAGTCCATGTTCAATGGAGCTTTCAACTAACCCCTACTGTCTGCTGTGGGTATTAGGATTGCTTAAGGAAGCTAATCTTTTCCATATGATCAGCTTTGATTGATCCTTGTCTTACTTATCCCCTCTAGTTCTTGTCCAGGGTGTAAGGTGTGTGCAGAGAAGACTAGTCCCTCTGGCATGAGGGCTGCTGAGCCCTTTTCAGGATTGCTTTCACCTTTGGTGTCCACCAGATCCACCTAACTTTCACATGTGACTCCAAAAAGCAGTAGCATGTGTAGTGGCCACACCCCAGTAAACCTTTTCAACAGACAGGCTGAGCCAGGTTGAGGGCAACCAACGGGTCTCAAACCCATTGGAGGGTTAGGGAGGAGTCTACCTGAAGCGTGTTAAGACTTCCTCTGGTGGAATAGATGGATGAGAACAATTTGTTCCAATAGACATGAAGGCAGCTGGGGTAGGTGGAATGTATGTGCACTTATAGACAACACAAAATCCAGTAGACCTGAAAGACAACCAGCTCTTGTTGCAAGAAAACTCAGCAAGTATCACATCCAAATAGCAGCCCTGATTTGTCAAGGCTGACAAATGAAGGCCAGTTTATTGAAGTTGGAGCTGGATACATGTTTTTCTGGAGTGACCTCAGAGAAGGGGAATAATGAAGCTGGTGTAGGTTTTGCAATCAAAACTAATCTAGTTAACAAGCTTATATGACCAAAAGGAGTGAACAACAGACTCATGACAATGTGATTGCCATTTGAAAGGAAACACCATGCCACCATCATCAGTGCCTATGCTCCCACCGTGGTGGACTCTGATGAGGACAGAGAAAAAAATTATGAAGACCTAGAGACCCTCATCATCAACATGCCAAAAGAGAACAAGCTTATAATTTTGGGTGACCTTAATGCTAGAGTAGACTCAGACTATTGGACATGACAGGGAGTCCTTGGAAGGAATAGAGTTGGAAACAGTTTAACAGCAATGGTCACTTTATGCTGAAGACTTGTTCATCTCATGACCAACACTCATTACCAACACTGTCTTTCATTTACTTAAAAGCAATAAAACTTCCTGGATGCACCCTCACAACAAATATTGGCATTTAATAGATTAAGGAAAAGAGACAGACAGGATGTGAGAGTGATGAAGGTAATGTGTGTCACAAAGTGCTGCACTGATCATAGACTTATCCTCTCCAAGTTAAATATTCACATTCAACAAAAGTGGCAGTCTCAAGGCAAAATGACTACTTGATTAATGTCAACAGATTAGAACACTTCTCTGAGGGGAACAGTTTGTTACTACCTTGGAGGGAAAGGTGAACCAACTACTGGTTGGCAATAGTGGAGCAGAAAAAGAGTGGGTAACTTTCAGAGATTTGGTGTATAGCACTGCATTTGCTCATCTGGGTCAGAACACTTGCAAACATCAAGACTGGTTTGACAAAAATATGGGGAAATTCAAAAGCTGCTAAATGAAAAACAAAAACTCCGTAGGGTTTACCAACAGGATAGTTCATCCATCTCTAAGAAGGCATCATTTAACCCCATCAAAAGTAGATAATTTGTCAAACAAAGCTTAAAGAGATGCAGGACTCTTGGCTCAGTAAGAAGGCAGATGCAATTCAGTTTTATGCTGATAGTAACAACCCAAAGCACTTTTATGATGCCCTAAAGGCTGTTTATGAGCCAAAGACCTATAGTGCATCTCAGCTACCCAGTGCTGATGAAGCCACATTGAATAGTGATAAGGACATGATCCAAGAGAGATGAGCTGAACACTCTCATGGTGTTCTCAAGAGACTATCATCAATCAATGCTAAAGCCATTGACTATTTACCTCAGGTTGAAGTCATTCCCTCCCTAGCTGAAGCTCCAACTGAAGAAGAGGTTTTGAATGCCAGTGGCAAAGCACCTGGTGCTGATTCTATTCCAGCTGAGACTTGCAAGGTAGGGGGTCCATTGCTCATACAAAAGCTGAATGAAATTTTCTGGGTTATGTGGCAAGAGGAGGTTATTCCCCAGCAGTTCAATGACACCTTCTTTATCCATCTCTATAAAGGCAAAGGAAATAGATTGTCCTGGGACAATCACGGGGGTGGGGGAGTCCTCTATCTTGGTCACTACTGGCAAGATTCTGTCCAGACTCCTCCTTAATAGGCTGATCCTTCACCTGGAAGATGGCCATCTACCTGAGAGCCAGTGTGGCTTCAGAAAGGGCTAAGGAACAGTTGATATGGCATTTGCTGCCCAACTCCTGGAGAAATGGCAGGAGCAGAAAAGAGGTCTGTATACATTTGTAGATCTGACCAAGGCCTTTGATACTGTCAGTCACGAGGGCTTATGGAAAATTATGTCAAAATTTAGTTGCCTGGAGAAGTTCATCAGCATTGTATATCAGTTTCACGATAGCATGCTTGTCTAGGTTCTAGATAAGGGACAATGCTCTCATGCTTTCCCAGTCACCAGTGGAATGAAACAAGGTTGTGTGCTTGCTTCTGTGCTTTTTAGCATGATGTTTTCAGCCATGGTGTCAAATGTCTTCCATGAGGATGAACACGGCATCAAGGCCAGCTATGGGACTAATGGTAAATTCTTCAACTTGAAAAGGCTACAAGCCAAGACTAAAGTGGAAGGAGAGCTGGTGCATGATTTTTTTTATTTGCAGATGCTTGTGCACTCAATACAACCTCTGAAACTGAGATGCAACAAAGTATGGATCAATTCTCTGCTACTTGTGCTAATTTTGGCCTAACAACACTGAGAAAACACAAGTGCTCCATCAGGCAGCACCATACCATCCATATGTGGAAACCATCAGTTACAGCAAATGGAGAAGTTCTGAATACTGTGAATAAGTTCACTTAACCTTGGTAGCATACTTTCCAGGATCTTGGAGGTGATAGGGAGCCACTGGAAATGATTGAGTAGGGGAGTGACATGGTCATTATCATCACTGATAATGAAGTTGACACATGCATTTCCAAAGTTAGCTCAGTGTTTGGGAGGCTCTGAAGGACAGTGTGGGAGAAAAGAGATGATAGACTGACTACCAAACTGAAAGTCTACAGAGCCATGGTGCTGACCTCATTGTCGCATGCCTGTGAAACCTGGACAGTACACCAGTGCCATGCCAGGAAACTGGATTTCTTCCATTTGATTTATCTTGGGAAGATTCTGAAGATCAGCTGGCAGGATAAGGGACCAGACACTGAGGTCCTTTCTTAAACTAAACTTGCCCATCATTGACACTCTACCACAGAGAGCCCAACTCTGATAGACTGGCCATGCTGTTCAAATGCAAAATGTATGCTTGCCTAAAAGACCATTTTATGGAGAACTCACAGAGGGCAAGTCCTCAAATTGTGGTCAGAAAAAGTAATACAAGGACACTCTAAAGGTCTCTCTTAAGAATTTTGGAATTAATTGTGTGACATGGAAGACACTGGCACAGGCCAGCTCAGCATGTCGTTCCCACATCAGAAAAGGTGCTGTGCTCTATGAGCAAAGCAAAATGGAAGTAGTTCAAAAGAGATATGATATGCACACATTTAGAGAATTCACCCCCAGTGTTCACATGGACTATTTGTTCCTGACCTATAGTAGAGCATTCCAAGCTAGTGTTGGTCTGAATCAGCCACAGTTGGCCCATTGTAACTTGACTCCAACATAGTGATGTCATTTTGGTCCTCTTTAAGAATGAAAGAAAACCTCCAACCAGTTCTTGTCTATCGTGTCCCAATATCCAGGAGACCTCTTTCTTATTGCTGTTGTTCTGTCATTTTTCAATCATGTCTAACTCTTTGTGATCCCCTTTTGGGATTTTCTTGGCAAGGATACTGGAGTGATTTGCCACTTTGTTCTCCGGCTCATTTTACAGATGAGGAACTAAGGTAAACAGAGTTAAGTTACTTTCCCAGGGTCACACAGTTAGTTAGTGTCTCAGACTAATTTGTGCTAAATTTAGGTCTTCCTAACTCCAGGCCCAGTGGTGCTCCATCCACTGCCCCACCTAGCTGACTTTTTTTTTTTAGCTGACTCTAGCTGTGGGTACCAGTACAAGACCCAAGCTATCCATCTATTAACCTTCATTCTCTTTACATAAAGGCCTTACCTCCTTTCCTGGTCATACATTTTCTTATTGGTATCCTTCATGCTGCTTCTTATATAGAGGCCCTCATTAACACTATGACAACTTATGCCCACCCTATATCTTGGGGTCATCTATCATTTTACTTCTTTGGAGATTGTAGCATTTCTAAGATTTTCAGGCAGACAGTGTCATTAAAAGAATATTGGTTTTTAGGAAGCTTTGTTTTGTATCAGGAAAAAGCTCAATGTTATTAAAAACAACATAAAAGTTCTCAAATATGGTCCAGCCTGTACCTATTTTCATATTGCTTTAGGTCCTGTTCATTGTCCATGTATATATTGATTGCTATTTCAATGGGTTGCCCATCCAACTCCAAGTCAAAGTCTAGTTGATAGGCATCTCTTATCCGGTTGGTTTTTCCAGTGTGGATTGTTAAGTTATCTTTATTGAGTGCTCAAGAATCTCCTCCAGGAGCTCAGTAGTATTATTGAGCTTAATGCAACCAGAAATCAAGTCAATAAGTAGCTAGGCACCTACTATGAGTCAGACACTGTGCTAAATGCTGGGAATGCATAGAAAGGCAAAACCAGTCCCTTCTCTCAAGGCGCTCACAAGTCTAATGGAGGAAGTCACATGCAAACCATTATGTACAAACAAGATGTCCACAGAACAAATTGGAGAAAATCACCGAAGGAAAGCATTAGTGCTAAGGGGGATTAGGAAAGGCTACTAGCAGGTGAGATTTTTAAACTGGGAATTGCAGGAAGCCAGGAGGTATAAATGAGGAGGGAGAGCAGTCCAGGCATGGGGGTCAGCTAGTAAAAATGTATGGAATTGTGAGAAGGCAAAAGGAACAGCAGAAGGCCAGTGTCACTGGATTGTAGGGAATATGGTGGTGAGTAAGGTCTAAGAAGTCTGGAAAGACAGGAAGGGGCCAGGTCATGAAGGGTTTCAAAATCTAAACAGAAGATTTTATATTTGATCTTGGAGGTGATAGGGAGCCACTGGAAATGATTGAATAGGGGAGTGACATGGTCAGACATGTATTGTTAGGGGTATATGTGCAGTTCCCCTGGAGGCATGAAACCCGGAGCGTGCTGACTCTGCAGTAACCCTGTGGAGGCGAATCAGACGTTCAGTGAGATAGCTGTGTTCCAGGATGGGAGCTCTGTGACCTTCTGACTTGTTGCCAACCAATAGGGTTTTCAAGGGAAGAGAAGCCTTGAGATTCCAGGAAGGTTTAGGGAGGTGTGGAACATCCTGCTCAGTACTCAGAGCCTGATACAGAGTACACAGCTGTGATGTAAGAGGCGGATGGGAATGAGGACAACGGTGTACTCCCAAAGATAGTGGTTTATGATGGCTATACAGTTATACACTATATAATCTGAACTTTTAGCTGATCATGTAGAAGTTAGGATGTAATTGCATAAGAAACTGCTGAATAAAGTCTTGCTACTCTTTGACTCTCCTGGCTTGGAACTCTGTTCTTGGGGAGCATAGCTGGACTATAACTAGATGTACACTGAAGGCTGGAAGCAGGCAAGACCCAGCTGCCCCTGACCTTGGAGGTCAGATCAATGTACTTTTTAGGGAGATCAGTTTGACTGGTTAGTGGATGAGTCTGAAATGGAGAGAGACTTGAGTCAGGAGGACTCAATTAACCAGGAGGCTATTACAATAGCCCAGGTATGAGATAATGAGGGCCTGTTCCAGGCTGGTCGCAGTGTCTGAGGAGAGTGATATTGTGAAGGCAAAACTGACAGGTCTTGGCAACAGATTGGATATGGGGGATGAGGAAGTGAGGAGCTGAGGATGGCACCTAGGTTGTTAGCCTCGGGAACTGGGAGGATGGTGGTGCCCTCTACAGTAATAAGAGAGTTAGGAAGAGGGGAGGGGTTGGAGGGGAAAATAATGGGTTCTATTTTAGACGTGTTAAGTTTGAGTTTCAATAGGAAGTGAGAGCAATGTCTTCTGTAAATAGGAATATTTGGTGGACTTGTTCACTGCAATGACTCTTCCATTTGTACTCTGCTTGAGGCATTTTCCATGATGAGGACAAACATCTTTGGTGAGCAAAAACCTCCCTGTTTTGTGCCTTGCTTGAGTCATTGAGTAAAGCTATCTTTATGTTTGCATTTATAGATTCCTATGATCTTTACATATGCATGCATGTTGTTGGAGGAGACCTTTCCAGGATGCCTTTTGTACAGTCAAGTCAAATGCTTTTTAAAAAATCACTAAGCACTACATGCAGTAGGATCTTGTGTCCTCTATGCTTGGTGTTTGACTCAAAATAGGGTCTGTCACAGAGAAATCCTTTTTGAGGGCCTACCTGGGGACACAGAGATGAAAAACAACAGAATCCCAGGCCCCAGGTTAGTAGGCATGGGAAGCTTGTACATTAATAAGTTTAAATTGGGAAATGTTTGCCTGCATAGGAAGGAATCACCAAGGAGAACCAAGCACCTCTAGGAGGAAGGGACTATTTCTAGCTTGAGGAGGATGAGGAAGATTTCGCAGAGGGTACCTCCTGTTCTTTTTTGCCTTCCATTCTATTTTTCTCAAATACCTCCTCTGCCCTCACATCAGCAATACCCAGCACCAGATGCTTGCACACAGTGGGTATTTAATAAATATTTACTGATCATCAGTTGAGTGGTTCTCTATTACTTCAAATTCCTTGGTCTGGAATTCAAGGCCTTCTATGATCTGAATCACAGAATTTCAGAGTTGGAGGGGACTCCCAGGAGTCACACAATCCAAACCCTTCCCAACCATCCCTTGTAAATGGTTGTCTAATCTTTGCTGGAAGACCTCCCATGAGAAAGAACCTACTACCATCTGAGGCAGGCAGTTCCACTTTGGGACAATTCTAATTCTTAGGAACTTTTTTTCCCCTGATATTTACTTCTGCATGACTTCCTTCCTTTGTTCCTAGTTCTACGCTTTTGGGTGGAAACCAAACCATCTAATCTCTCTCAAAACAACCCTTTAAGTACCTGGTGGCACTCTTCCTATCCAGCCTTACTTGTCTCTGTTCCCCTTCAAACATTCTATATGTTTCAGTCAAATGGGCTGATGCCCTGTTTCCTGCCTCCTCCTACACTGCATGTTCTTCCCCCTCTATGCTTTCGTTTGACTGTTCCTTCTGGCTCAAATGGGTCTCCTCATCATGTTAGCCCATTCCTGCCCAGTTTTTTAAAGCTCAACCCCACATCTTCCTGATTCTGTTTTTGGTATTGGACTCAAAATAGTACTTTTGTTTTCATTTTATTTTTCAATGAATAAATATTTATTTTTCTCCTTCTCCATTTCCAATATGAAGAAAAAAAAAGAAAAAAGAACAAAACCTTGAAATAAATATCCATGGTCATTGCATATGACTTCAAACCCAGACCAGTCCATGACTCCCTCAGCCTCTTTCACATCCTACATCCTAACAGTTGGCCAACTTCTCTCCATTCTATCTTTGTAGTATCTCTAATATATACTCCCTTCTCTGACATTGCTACCATCTTGGTGTAGGCCCTCATCACCTCACACCTGAACTATTGCAATAGAAATCTCAGTCAGTTTCCTTGCCTGAAGTCTCTCCCCACTCCAGTTCACCATCCACTCACCTTTCAAATTGATTGATCACCTGTCAAACTGACAGTGCAGGTCTGACTATGTCACCTTCCTATTCAATCAACTCTAGGGGCTCTCTATTACCTCAAGGATCAAATAAAAAATTCTCTGTTTAGCTTTTAAAGTAAAAGTTTTTTAAAAAGCAAAGCTTTTAAAGCCCTTTGCAACCTGGTCCCTTCCTACCTTTTGAGTTGTCTTCCACATCATTCCTTTTTCACATATAAAGGAGAAGAGAAGAGGGCCTTAGGAGACACCTACCATTAGTGGTTGTGATCCATCAAAGAAGACTGAGGAGCAGTCAAACGGACAGGAAGAGAGCCAGGAGAGAGAAGTGTCATGAAAACCTAAAGAGAAGAATATCTCAAGGAACAGAAGGAGTGTTTTGAGGCTAAAAAAAGATGACAACCAAGAAAAGGCCATTAGATTTGTCGATGGAGACATTAGTAACTGATGAGCACAGTTTCAGGTGATGGGTGAGATTGAAAACCTGACTTCAAAGAATGAAGAAGAGAGTGAGAAGAAAGGAAGTGGAGACTGTAAGTATAGATGGTCTTTTCAAGGAGTTTAGTCATGAAATAAAGCAGAGATATAGGATAATGGTTCCAGGGTAGGGGTAGATCAAATGAGGTGAAGTTGGGTTTGGTTTTTTGGTAGGATAGGGTAGACATGGGCATATTTGTTGGTAGTAGAAAAGTATCCAGTAGACAGGGAATAGTTGAAGATTAATGAGAAAGTGGGGGTGATAGAGGAGGCATTGTATTGTAAAAGATGAGATGGAATGGGATCATAAACCATGGACCCCTTCTTATCTCATGCCATACTAGTCCTTTTCCCTGTTCTCCTATAAATCTTCCATTGAGGATCCACCCAATGAGGTGGTGGCCTTCTTTTAGGCATCCTTACATTTCCCAGGTACTAGTGCAATCTCTCTCTCTCTCTCTCTCTCTTGTCCTCCCTTTTGGAATGGTTCTTTTTCCCCAACTCTCTAAGTCTTGGAAGCTTTCCTCTACATCACCTCCTGTGTGCAAATCCTCTTAGAGTGATGCCAAAGCCTGGGGCTAGCCTGTGTTTGCTTGATACACCAGTCATGGGCTAGGGTACATTCAAATGAATTCTTTGTATGTCTCATCCTCCTACTAGACTCCTACTTGAGCTCCATCAGGGCTGGGAGCAGGTCTTGCTAAATTTTGTGTCCCCTCCAGCATTCAGCACAGGATTCTGCCTACACAAGGAGATTCATTTATTGAAGGAAGGAAGGACAGGGCCAGGGAGACCAAAGCAAAAGGGGACCACCATGTCATCTCAGCAGGGCCAGGGTGCTGGCAGGGGAAGAATTTAATTTCTGCCAAAGGGAGTCTGTGAAGTGTGTCTCCAAAATGCTAATTTGGTTAATCATTCTGCTCCAACACCTCCCCCTGGGGCTGAGTCACTTAGCACCAGGATGATGGGAAATACTAAAATACCATCTTAATAACACTGCCAGGCCATGGATTAGAGGCAGCCAGCAAAGACTGGAGACAACCCCCCTTCCCAATTAGCTTTGATTAAGGAAAACACCAGAAGGTTCCAGGAGGGGCTGGTTGGGAACAGCTCTGGGTGTGGTAGAATAGGGAGAAGAGAGACACAGAGACAGAGACAGAGACAGAGACAGGAGATGACATGTAACAGAGAGAGAAGTGGAGGAGAGAGGGGAGAGAAGATATGACTAGACAGAGGGGGAGGAAAGAGAGACAGAGACAGAAAGAGATTGAGAGATTGAGTGTGAAAAGGAAAGATCTGAGGACTAGAAAACAAGAGGGAAAGAGGTTGAGGAAATAATGGAAGGAAAGATACAGGGGGAAGAGAAAGACAGGCAAAAGATAGAAGGAGCTATAGAAAGGAAAGGAGATTTTAAAGGTCATCGAGTCTATCCCCCTCACTTTTATGGATGAAGAAACTGAAGCCTAGAGAGTTGGAGTAGCTTGTCCAGGATTACACAGGCAGTGTCAGGACTGGGAGCCCAGGTCCTCAGTGCTGTTTTCTTCACCTAAGACACACACACACACACACAAACACACACACACATACACACACACACACACGACACAGAGAAAGGGAGAGAAGTAGAGAGAGAGGGAGAAAAGGAGAATGAACAAGCAGGAAAGGTGGGGAGGCTCCCCAATGCCCCTCCACAACCCCCACTCTCCCTTGCCCCCACCAAGGCCTGGCTCTGGGCATTATGAAGGAGCAGCAGCAGGCATGGGAACAGACCATTTCTTAACCTTGGCAGAGCAGACTGGCCCGGGTGCTGGGCAAGGTGGCCCAAAGCCCTGGCAGCGAAGGCGGCTTTGGGGAGCAGGTGCACTTCTCCTCTGCTCCCATCGGGTGGCACCAAAGAGTCATGCGCTGCTGCTGTCTAACGCTCCACTTCCCAAATGCCTGCGTCTGGCAGTGCCCCTCTAGCAGGGTCGCCTGCTTGGGTACAGCCTGAGTCATCTTGGGCCAGATCTCTTTGTGCCCTCTCCCCAGCCTGACCTGTCTGCAAAGTGACCAAGACAGCAATGGCAGCACCAGGCAGCGCTGGGTCCAGAACCTCTCTCTGAGTGTCTCTGTCTCTGTTGTCCTTCTCCTTCCCTCCTTTCCCACCTCTATCCCACTTTCTCTCTTTCCCTCTTTCCTTCCCTCACTCCCTTCCTCCCTCCTCTCCTCTCCCCTCACCTCCCTTCTTCTCTTCTCTTCTCTCCTTCTCTCTCTCTCCTTCTCTCTCTCTCTCTCTCTCTCTCTCTCTCTCTCTCTCTCTCTCTCTCTTTTTCTTCTACATCTCTCTCTCTCAGATAAACTCTACAGTCATTGATTAAGCACCTTTTATACAGAGAACCCCCATATTAGAGGACATACAAAGTCCAGACAAAATGTAGCCCCTGCCCTCATGGCGCTTATTCAGTCCAGTATGGGTTAAGACAGAAACACAGAAAATGAAACTATGCAGTAGTACAAGAACAGGACAGCTGAAACGGACAAAGTACCACTTGCGGTTCGGGAGGGGGAGAGGTTATTATCCACAAAGAGGAGAGGAAGAAAGATATAGCTTCCTGGACAAGGTGGCTTCTGAACTGAACTTCAAAGAAAAGCCACAGGATCCTTTAAAGGCTTTACAAGATGAGTAGGAATTTAGCAGGCAGAGAGGGGAAGGGAGGGTATTCCAGGTTTAGGGAAAAGTCTTGTGAGCAAAGTCATGGGGTCTGGAGAACTCTAGGGGACAGGGGATGATAAAGCTATCCTGTTTGTCAGAGTGTATGAAGGGTAGTAACATGAGAAGGCTGGAAAAGTAGGGTGGCATCAGATTGTGCAAGGGCTTTGAATGCCAAGTAAAAAGAGTTTGGACATTCTTTTGTCCTCCTCCTCTTTCTTCTCCTCCTCCTGCTTCTTCCCTTCCTCCTTCTCCTCCTCTTTTTCCTTCTCTCTCCTTCCTCCTCCCAGTCTCTCTGTATTTTTTTCTGCTGTCTTCCCTGCTCCATCTCCTCTCCATCTCTCCTTTCCCCAAATTTTCTAGCTCTGTCTCTCTATCTCTCTGTCTCTGCCTATTTCCCTCTTCTCTTCCCTGTTGTCTTTCCTCTCCCTCTCCCCTCCTTCCCAATATCTCTGTCTCTCTCCTTGCCCCTCTGCCCCACTCTGTCTCTCTCCACTATATCTCCCCTCTCCACCTCCCTATTTTCTCTGTCTCTGTCTCTCCCTCTCCTCTCTCCCTGCCTTCCCTAATCTCTGTCCCTGCCTATCTCTGTCTTTGTCTCTCTTCCATCTATCTCCCTGACAACACTATCCCATAGCAACCATGGATCCCATTTGGACAGCTCTTCTCCCGACTGCCCTCCACCCTGCCTCTCAGGAGGTTTGGGCTGATGGGAATTCTTTGGAAGTCTTCAGAGGCAGGGAGCTGAATTCTCTGCCTGGGGAGGTGCCACTGCATCACAGCAGTGCCTGTGACATTTCACCCCCCCTTCCCCTTTATATCATCCTTCCCAACCTCATCATCTAGTAATCTATGCTGACCTGGCCACTAGATGGTAATATTCAGTAGCAAACAGTCCTCTTGTCCCTCCCCTGCCATCCCCAGGGCTCAAAATTGTTCTGTGTCTGAAACATTGTCTTCCTGCCTCCCCGTGGACCCTCACACTTGGTCTTCAATTATCACCAGTAGGCAGATGATTTGGGGAAACAGCATTGGATTTAGAATTTGAGGGTCTAGTTTTAAATTCCGCTTACTACCTATGTGAACTTAAGGAAGTCACAATATCTGTAGACTTCAGTTTCCTCCTTTAAAAAAAAAAATAGGGGCTTGGACCAGGTGCTGGCTAAGGTTCCTATCATCTCTAAACACTATGGTCCCTCTGACTTCCAAATCGATCTTCCCCCGCCCTCCTCGGCACCCCCCCCCCACCTGCTCCCCACGCCCTCGTCAATCTTTCTTCAGAGCTCCTGCACAGTATTTCTAACCTCCTGCTGTAGGTCCCTTTGTCCCCTCCCCCAAATCCATCTGTCAGAAGTCGAATTCATCACCTTCCCTTCTCAGCCTGCCCCTGCCCTTCCTCCGGAGACTCTCTTTTTCTGTTAACGGCACCGCCATTTTCACCCAGGCTGGAAACCTCAGCCAAAGTCAACTTTGACTCTTCCCCACAGTCCCCCACCCCCATTCTGTATTCAGTCTGTTCCTTATCCTGCTGTTTCCATGTGCACAATTTCTCTCTTCTCCATCCCCTCCTCTCCATTTCCAAAGCAATGCTGATGCAGCTCCTCCTCACTTCTCACCGACTCTCATTAAAGCTTTTCAATTGTTCACTCTGCCTCCAGTCCCCCTAATCCCCTACACCTCTATCCTGTTGCCCCTGTAAATCTTCACAGAATCTCAGGGCTGGAAGGACCCCCGAGGGCATCTGGTCCAATTTATGCCTAAACAGGAATGCAATCTGCAACATTTCTCACAAGTAGTCATCCAGAATTCTCTTGAAGGCCTCCAGGGATGGGGAACTCACTACCTTAAGAGGCAGCCCATTCCATTTGGGATCATCTACAACAATCACCTACAGCAGGTTCTCCCTTATATTGAGTCTAACTTGGCCATTCTGCAATTCCAATCTGTTGCTGCTCTCTGGGGCAAAGCAGGACAAATTTAATCTTAATCTCTTTTATGCATGATAACCCAGAATTGAGCAAAATATTGCAGATGTGGTCTGACCAGGGTAGAGGACAAGAAACTATTGTGGGGAGGGATTATCTGAGACTTCGATTTCATCAGGAGGGGCACCCCTGATGTGGAAATAATTCCTCTACTGAGGCACATTAGCAACTTGTCTGTAACTTCCAAATCAATAAGCATATACTAATCACCTACTGTATGCCAGGCCCTGGACTAAGAATCTTAGAGAGTTGCCTGTGTCACTGAGAGGTTATGACTTTCCACAGTCATTAATCCAGTTTAGGTTAGAGACAGTATTTGAGTCCAGGTCTTCCTAATTCCGAAGCTACACTCTAGCCCTTATATCTCTAATGCCTCCATTTACTTAGCATAGTCTGAATGTGCCATATTGCTAAAATGACTTGTGTGGTCCATTAAAGTATGGTCCATTAAAACTTCTTCAGCCTGTTTTTCCTTTTGCTTAGTAATCCAAAGCACTTAGCATAGAGCCTAGCATACAGTAAATGCTTAATAAATGTTGATTGATCTCATCAAAAATCTTCAGTGGCTTTCCATTTTTCTTTCCCGGTTTTTGTTATGAACAGAGACAGGCCATGGGTTGGAAGCCTTGGTTTCAGTCCCTCTTCTACCACTGGTTCACTGTGTGATCTCATCTCCCTAAGCTTTGGTTTCCCAACCTGGAAAATGGGTATAATAATCCTTGCCCTCCCAATCTTTGGGTGTAAAGAAGAAATAAGGTCTGGGATGTGAGGAGGGGAGAGGATGGAGAGGAAGGGAGAAGAGGAAGAGGAGGGGAGAGAAAGGAAGGAGAGAAAAGGAGAAGGGAGGAGAGGGTGAGGGGAGAAGAGGACTATGGCAGTACAACTGCCTTGGCCTGGGCAGTTAGGTGGCACAGTGGGTAGACCATTGGGTCTGTCATCACAAAGTTCAAATCTAGCCTTAGAAACTCAATAACCATATTACCCTGGGCAAGGCACTTGGCCTCTCTGCACCTCAGTTTCCCCATATGTAAAATGGTGGTACAATAACAGTACGTACCTCCCAGGGTTGTTGTGAGGACAAAATGAGATATTTGTAAAGTGCTTTGCAAATCTTAAAGTCTTATACAAATGCTAGCTAGCTGTTATTAATTAGACTCATTACTAAGCCTCTGTATCGATATGTGGCAGCTAGGTGGTGCAGTATATGGAGTGCTGTGCTAGAGTCAGGAAGACAGGAGTTCAAATTCAGCCTTAGACACTTACAAGCTGTGTGACCCTAGGCAAGCAATTTAACCCCTGTTCGCCTCAGTTTCTCCATTTTTAAAATGGGGGAAATAATAGCACCTATCAACAAGGTTATGGGGATCAACTGAGATAATAATTGTAAAGTACTTAGCTTAGTACATAGCACATAGTAAGCACTATATAAATATTAGCTATTATTATTATCTGGTATCAAAAGACCTGTGTTTGGGGTGAAGTAAATAGAGTACCGACCATGGAGTCAGGAGGACCTGAGTTCAAATCCATTCTCAGACACTTGACATACTTACTAGCTGTGTGACCTTGGGCAAGTCACTTAACCCTAATTGTCTTGCCCTTCCCCCCTCCAAACAAACAAACAAAACAGAACAAACCCCCAACAAATAAAAGACCTGTGTTTGAATTATGACTTTCCTACCTACTCTCTGTGTGACTTTACCTAAATTGCTCATATTCCTTTGGCTTCAGTTTCCTCATCTGTAAAATGAGGATGAAATTCAAGGTCCCATCTTCCTTTAAATCCTATCACTGTCCTCCTCAAATGCATAATGTCCATTTGATATCTCTAATAAAGCTGGGCTTCCACACCACATAGTGTCACCACAAACCCCATGATTGGGAATACCACAAGGGATTGATGGGGGGGACAGGAAAGGGAGGAACTTCAAAGAATAATAGATCTAAAGAGAGCAAAAAAGTCTATCTACTTAACAGAACAGTTTGATGAGTAACTCATGTAGAGCTATGCAAATGATTATGCAAATGACTATGCTACCAAAGTCAGGCTTTTTGTCAGCCTAGCTCTCAATTTATCAGCAAGGAAAAGGCTGAACATCCCCTGATTGTGGGAGAGTCTAGATTCAACCTGAGGTGGGACTTAGTGGGGAAAGGTGTTAGAAAAGAGAAGTAGACTGGCAATGTGGCTGCCGAGGCCCCTGAGATCTAGCATTCCAGGGTTCAAGGAATCTCAGGGCTAGAATCTCAGAGAGGATTTCATCTGTCCCTTTGGTCATAGACTCACAGTCTTTCAGGGCTAGAGAAGTACAATCCCCTCATTTTGGAGATGAGAAAAATGAGACTCAGGAAGAGGAAGGAATTTGTCCAACATCACACAGCTAATACATGGCAAAGCTGGAATGTGAACCCTAGTGTTCTGACTTCATATCTGCTATTTTCTCATCACATCCCTCTTTATGTTATGCTGCCTTGAAACCTCAGAGATGAAGGATCATCATAGAATTTAGAGCTGGAAGGAACTTTAGAGATCATTTAATCCAGCTGTTTCACTTCATTTATTTATAATTTTAATTTAAAATTTTAATTAGTGAAAATCTATTTTTTTCTCCCTCTTCCCCACTGAGAAACAAAGAAAATCAACAGCCTCATAATAAGTATGCAGTCAAGTAAAGCGAATTTCTTTGATATCCACATGTGTCTTCTTCTCTACTCTGAGCCCATCACCTCTCTGTCAGGAAGTGGGTAGCATCCTTTATCATTGGTCCTCTGGAATCATAGTTTGTCATTGTACTGCTCAGTTCTCAGGTCTTTCAAAGTTGTTTTTTCCCCTTTACAATGTTATTCTTATTTTATAAAAATTTATGGTTCTGCTCACTTCAGTCTGCATCAGTTCATGCAAGTCTTCTGAGGTTTCTCTGGACCCATCCCTTTTGTCAATTCTTATAGTAGTAGTGTCAAACTCAAATGTAAATGAACCCCTAAAAGCTGCAAATTGACTTGGAAAACCACAAATCAACATTATCTATGTTGTATTGTATTTTTAATTTATTTTGTCAAACATTTCCCAATTACATTTTGTTTCATTCTGGGATGTTGTGGGCCCCTTGTAGCCTGAGTTTGACACCTCTGTGACTTACAGCACAATAGTATTACATTTCACTCACATAGTTTAAGTTGTTCAGCTATTCGTTCCCCAATTGATGGGTGCCCCCTCACTCTATAGTTCTTTGTTATCACAAAAAGAGGTGCTATAAATATTTTTTCCACATGGATTCTTTCCCATAGTCTGACTCTGAATTTCCATCTAAAATGAATTGTTCTTCATCCTCTGTTTTTGTCTGGCTCTCTGCTGCCTCTAAGTATTCCAAAAGGCTTTTCATCAATCTGGAACCTGATAACCTTTAAGTTTCTTTCCATTTTGAAATATATGCTCCTATCTTTATTCCTGCCTGTTCCCATCCTTCTCTCTCTCTCTTTTTGGAGAGGAGAAGGTAGGGCAATTGGGGGGGGGGGGTTAAGTGACTTGCCCAAGGTCACACAGCTAGATTTGTGTTAAGTGTCTGAGACCAAATTTGAACTCGGGTCCTCCTGACTCCAGGGCCAATGCTCTATTCACTGTGCCACCTAGTCACCCCTCACATCCTTCTCTTTCAAGGTCCAACTCAGCTTCTACTTCCTACTAGAAGCATCCCTTTATCCCCCAGCTGAAAATGGTCACTTTCTCCTCAAACCTCTAATTGTCTTTTGCTTGAATCTCACCTGTGTTCCCTTCACATTCTAGTGTCTAATATCCACACTTATGATCAGGCAGTCTCTTCTTCCCTCCCCCTCTCTTCATATCTATTCCTTGACCTCAGGCAAAGACTTGAGTCATTTTTCATTTTTGTATCTACAATGCTGTGCATATATTAGATGCCTAAATGTTTGTTGAATCAAATTGAGATACAATGTACTTGAATTTGATTGACAAAATTCTAGAACGCATTATTTTTTTTTTCTGGTTAACAAGCTCACTTTAATCAATCAAACATATATTACCTAGTTCAGGGGGAAAAGGACAGCACCCTGAACTTCAGAGTATACAGACAAATCAAACAGACAGGCTTCCAAACTGTCCAACCATTATCAATACCAAAATCACAGTTACCAGAGAGGGAAGCATCAACATCTGGGTTTTCAAAGCCGGGGTGCTGCCCAGAGTCTCATCTGATCAAATCACACAACACTTCTCAAAGTGAGCCCCAAAGCAAAGCCTCCCATCAGGGTGGGAGCCTGGGTGCTGCCCAGAGTCTCATCTGATCAAATCACACAACACTTCTCAAAGTGAGCCCCAAAGCAAAGTCTCCCATCAGGTGGCAGCCTTCTCCTGGCTCAGAGAATGTAACAACCTTCTTGACCCACTGCCCAATCACAAAGTATCAAGGTGTGGGCTTTTCTGAAAAACAAGCCTCCCACCACAGGCTCCAGGTGTACTTAACCTAGGGGCAGAGAAGATCTTTAAATTTGCATTTCCATTACATTCAGCCCCAAGATCTTTCATGCCCATGGCATACACAATTTACATTTGAATTAGCACTAAACATCTCTTAGGTCACATTTTCCAGGTACATAAGAAAATCACAATATAATTTCAAAGTACAATAGTCCAAGTCTTCCACTCATGGGGCAACTGTTAACTCAGTCACTTATAAGTAACAATCATATAATAGTCACAATATAATATTCACATCATAGTCATCACTTAGTAGTTTCAAAGTACATGGTCAAAGTCTTCCACTCATGGGGCAAAGTCTTGATTAACTCAATTAGTCACTTATCAGTAGTAATATCTCAAAGTCCTCAAAGTACAATCAGTCACTTATTCAGCAGTCTTACTAAATATGCCCATAGCATAGACAATTTACATTTCAATTAGCACTAACCATCTCTTAAGTCATATTTTCATGGTACATCAAAAGTGGCCCCTGGACCTTAAACAAACACAAAATACAAAGCATTATCACATCAATTCAAAACAAGAGTCCAAATAAAATTATCTTGGGAGGAGGGGGGTGTCCTTCCCATAACACTGTTCCAGCCCCTGCTTCCAAGTCCAGAGAGGGGGCTGGGCAACAAAACCAACAGGGTGGGGTTCTTGGGGGTCCATGGTACTTCACCCCACCCATCATAGTCACAAGTCCATCCTCCCCCTGGGTCCCAAACTGTGGGATGCAGCAAGGAAACACATTCAGTGGCCCTGCTTTGCCTCACAGTCCTTATCTTGTCCTGTGGCTGAATTCCAAACTCCTGGGTTCCTTCTCCAACAGAAGGCAGAAGCTCCTGGATTCTCCACATGTCTCCATGCAGGCAGCTCACCATTCCTGCTCTCAGCTCAGTGAAGTCAGCATGCAGGCCATTCTTCTCTCCTGCTCCATGGCTCCACAGAATCACAGCTACCACAACTGGGAAACAGACAATTAAATTATAAATTATCCCAGCCCCCATACTTTCCTTTTACTCAGCAGATTCCATCCCTCATCGCCATTCTGTAGTGGCAAGCACCCCAACATCCCAAGGGTGGCTGCCAACTCAGGTTCTTAGATCTACTCTTGTAAAGGAAAGCAACTCAAAATCAGCTAACAAGCTCACTTTAATCAATCAAACATATATTACCTAGTTCAGGGGAAAAGGTCAGCACCCCGAACTTCAGAGTATACAGACAGATCAAACAGACAGGCTTCCAAACTGTCCAACCATTATCAATACCAAAATCACAGTTACCAAAGAGGGAAGCATCAACATCTGGTTTTTCAAAGCCAGGGGGCTCTCAGCGGCTGCCCAGAGTCTCATCTGGTCAAATCACACAACACTTCTCAAAGTGAGCCCCCTGGAATGCATTATTAAAGGGATGGTTTATGAGCATTTAGAAAGGGAAACAGCAATCATTAAGAGCTATCCTGGCTTCTTCAAGAATAGGTCAAGAATAGTGATTTTTTTCTTTTTTTTTGACAGTTACAAAATTGGTAGGTCAAGGGAATGCTATACACTGAATGTATTTAGATTTAAGCAAGGCAGCTGACAAAGTCACCTATTATTTTTGCTAGCAGAGAATTCAGAATTGCTTGAATTAGCAGACCCAAAGAATAGCCATTTAACAGGCAATGTCTACTTGGAAGGACATCCCTGACAGGGTGCTCCAGGGACCCATTCTTGGTTCTGTGCTATTTAGTATCAACAATTTGGAAAACACTGTAGATGGCAACATTGTGGATAAAGTGCTGGGTCTGAAAATGAGGATAATAATCGCACTTACCTCCCAGGGGTGTTGTGAGGATCAAATGGGATAATATTTGTAAATAGCATTCGCAAAACATAAAGGTGCCTTATAAAGGTGCCATATGTTATTATAATTTTATTATTATTTAGAGATAACATGAAGATTAGGATAACTAATATGATGAATGCAAGAGTCGGCATCTAAAAGAATCTCCACAGGCTAGAATAATGGACCACATCTACTAAGATCAAGTTTGACAGAGATGAATGTGAAATCTGACACCAGGGTTCAAAACTGCAACTAGTTCTTGTGAAAAAGATCTGAGGGTTTTAGTGGACTTTTAGCTCCATATGATCTTAAGTGGGATAAAGTTGCTTTAAAAAAAAAAGCTAATGAACTTCTAAGTCTGTGCTGAGAGGACAGATAACTCCCACCTCCTGACAAAAATGTGATGGACTTAGGGGGAAGATTGACATTTTTTTTAACATAGCCAGAAAAATTTGTTTTGCTTAACCATGCATATTGGTGGTGCAGCAGATAAAGTGCTGGGCCTGGAGTCAGGAAGACCTGAGTTCAAATCCAAACTCTGTCTAGGTCCTATATTCCATTCTATGTGTCACATTTTAACAAGGCCATAGACAAACTGGGGAAAATCCAGAGGAGGAAGATTTGGACAGTGAAGGGACTAGAGACTATGTCATGCAGGGTGGGATAAATAAACTGGGGATGTTTGACCTGGAGAAGGGAAGATTTAGGGGGAATATGATAATTGTTTGTTTTTTGGTGTGGAGGCAATTGGGGCTAAGTGACTCGGCCAGGGTCACACAGCTAGTAAGTGTCTGAAGTCAAATTTGAACTTGGGTCCTCCTGAGTCCAGGACCAGTGCTCTATCTACTGTACCACCCAGCTGCTTGTTATTTGGGATATTTGAAGGGCTGTCATGTAGAAAAAGAATTGGACTCATTCATACAAGTTTTGTCCCTAGAGGGCAGAACTAGGAAAAGTAGGTCCCTCCCTCCAGTGATGGGGAAACTCTTCAGGCATACCGTTTTGCTTTGGAATGGTTCTCATTGTTAGGATGCTTTTCATTACAATGACCCAAAATATTTTTGCAACTTTCCTCTACATCTCCCGGTTCTATCTTCTAGGGCCAGGAAAATTAAGTTCTATCAGTCTTCTATAGGATAATTTCTTTCTCTCTCTCTTTTTTTTTGAAGGCAATCAGGGTTAAGTGACTTGCCCAGGGTCACACAGCTAGTAAGTGTCTGAAATTGGATCTGAATTCAGGTTCTCCCTGAATCTAGGGCTGGTGTTCCATCCAGTACACCACCTAGCTGCCACTGCCACTATAGGGTAATTTCTTTCTTTCTTTCTTTCTTTTTTTTTTTTTTTTTTGCTTTTTGGAGTGCAATTGGGGTTAAGTGACTTGCCCAAGACCGCATGGCTAGGTTGTTTGTGTGTGTGTGTGTGTGTGTGTGTGTGTGTGTGTGTGTGTGTGTGTTAAGTGTCTGAGGCCAGATCTGAACCCAGGTACTCTATTCACTCTATTCACTAGCCGCCCCTAGAGTAATTTCTTAAAATTAAAAAATAAAAAATAAAAAACAAATCCTTTGGAGATAGATACCACAAGGTTTGAGTTTCAATTCTGCCATTCCAAGTCTGTCCCTCTCTCTGAACCACAGCTTTTCCAACTGTCAAATGAGAGAGCTGGGATAAATACCTAGATCAGGGGTGAGGAACCACCACATGTGGCCTTCTAGGTTCTTGGGTGCAGACTTTTGACTGAATTCAAGTTTTACAGCACAAATTCTTTTATGAAGCAGATTTATTCTGTGAAGTTTGGATTCAGTCAAAGGACCGCACTTGAGGCCACAGGTGGCCTCAAGGTCATAGGTTCCACATCCCTGGTTTAAAACCTTAAAATATTGAGCACTGAATCTTGCAGGGACCTTTGAGGCCATCTATAGATTTTGGTTCTTATTTTCCCTGTCTATAAAAAAGGGATAATAATAGTATATGTCCTGCTGATCTCCCAAGGGGTTTTGGGAGAAGACAGAAAGAAAAGTATAAAACTCTGTCCCCATTAACTGTTATTGTGAGACTATGAGTTCCTAAATACTTAGAGATCATTGGTCTCTGGGTATTGAGTGAGGTGGATGGGGACAGACTGAGGGGTTCCTCTGTGTTTCAGGGGACTTGTGTGCACCTGCAAACCAACATTTGATGTCTGTTTCTATTGCTTCCTCCTGTTTCTCTGTAGTAGTTCAAGGCAGGGGTCTCTTAGCTGGTCAGAGAAATTCTCACATCCTTGATTTTTTTTTCTTAGAGGGTGGGGTTTGATGGCTCCTAAGATTATCTTCTTTCCTCATTGGGAACCTGAGACTGTTCCTTCTCTCCCCTCTCCTAAATCTGGATTCCACTGTCCTGAGGATTTGGGGCAATAGGTACTGGGGCTGCATTAGTCATGAGCTTCCCCTCCCTAAGAACTCCTTCCATTCTACTTCTAGCTCTGGCCTTGTCTCTAATTCTCTGGATGATGCTGATCAAGTCACTTCCCTTTCCTGAGGAATCTCAAAGTCTCAGAAGTCCTTCTAGGTCTGACATCTGGTGGTTTCAAGTTTCTATTATTCTAAGGACCTAAGATTCTATAATCATAATATCTAAGGTGTAAGAGTCTACAATGTAACATTTCTAAGGGTTTCATATTATCAGGTTCTGAAATTTTGTGATTGTGATTCTAAGGTTCTGCTATTCTAAGCATAACTCTTGTGTCAGAGGCTCTCTTTTGATGGGAAAGTCCCAGGTTTATTTTGGGAACCTCTCACTTAATCTGGATTGTTTGCCCTGGTGGGGTAGAAAATGGCATCTTCTGGGGTTCTCTAATAGTAGCACCAGTTCCCCTTACAAGCACTCTGTTCATATGGCATAAAATAAAGAACATATTCATAAGACTTACACTCAGGCCTACAGAGAGTTAAAAGAACTCTTTTCTATGGAAACAGACTTCCAGACCTCAAACTATTTTATAAAAGAACAATTATCAAAAGTATTTGGTACTGGTTAAAAACAAACAAACCCAAAAAGTATTACAAAGGAACAGATTAGAGAAGGAAGAATTAGAAATAATTGAACTCAATAACCCAGTATTTGATAAACCCCAAAACATAAATTACCTAGGAAAGAACTTTAATAAAGACTGCTGGAAAACTGAAAAGTAGTCTGCCACAAATTGACCTAGACCAACATTTTACACTATATTCCACAATAAATATAAAATTATAACATCAATAATAATGATCATACCACAAAAAAAATTAAAAGAGAATCAGCTCATATACCTCTCCCAGCTATGCGCAGGCAATGAGTTCTTAACCAAACAAGAAGTAGAGGCAATTACAAAAGATAAAATAGATAATTTTGATTACATGAAATTGAAAAGCTTCTGCACAAACAAATTTAACACATCTGGGAAGCAACAGACATTGAAAAAAAATTTATTAAATATCTGTGATAAGGGTTTGGTATCCAAGCTCTATAGACAACTATCAGAAATATATGAGACCAAAAGACATTCCCCAATGGTGAAGACAAGTCAACAGACATTTATAAAGATCCCTCTACATGCCAGGCATTATACTAAGTGCTAGGAATATACCAGTCCCTGCTCTCAGTCTAATAGGGGAGATAACATGCAAACACCTATGTACAAACAAGATAAGTCCAAAATATATTGGGGATAACCAACAAAGGGGAGGAATTCTTATCAAGGGAAGTGGAGAAAGACTTCTTGCAGAAAAGGTGGGATTTTAGCTGAGACTTGAAGGAAACCAGGGAAGCCAGGTGACAAAAAGACAAGGAATAGTGGAGTTGAGGGATGGAGTGTCTAGAGGGAGAAACAGCAAGGAAGTCAATGTCATTGTATCACAGGATTGTATATGAGCAAACAGTTCTCAAAAGAAGAATGACGACTATTAACAACCAAATGAAAGAATGGTCGAAATCACTAATACTAAGAAAAATTCAAATCAAAACAACCCTCATGTGTTACATCACCCCTAGCAAACTAGCAAAGATGGTAAGAGATGAAAATAGTCAGGATTGAGGCTTTGTGGAAAGAAAGGCACAGTAATGCATTATTGATGGAACCATGAATTAGTACAACCATTTTAAAAACTGATTTGGAATCAGGCAAATAAAGTGACTAAAATGTACAAACCCTTTGACTCAGTGATTCCACGATTAGGCTTATTTCCCTAGAAGGTCATTGATGAGAAGAAAGTCCCCATACACATCGGAATATTTATAGCAGCGCTTTTTGTGGTAGCAAAGAATTGAAAAGAAAGTAGATGTCCATTGATTGGAAAATGGCTAAATAAATTGTGGTACATGAATGTAATGCAATATTGCTGTAAGAAAAGATAAACATGTTGAATACACAGAAGTATAGAAAGATGTAAGCTGAGCCAGAAAAACAACGGACTACAGCAATATGATTGGAAAAAACAATACCTCAAAACTAGTTGAAACTGATTCTCTTTCAGCCTTCTGGTGGGTCTCCTTTTCCCCTTTCCCTAGAGACCTATACAATGTAATTTATAGTAACTCTCTTGGTAGAGTCCCATCAAGGGGAAAGGTAAGAATAAACACTTACTTTCCTGCCCATTAGTTACTGGAATAGCTTTTTCTCCCATCAGCATCTACAGCACTGTCTCTCTGCTCAATTATCTCTGAAGTCTAACTCACTCAAGCAGTGGGACAATTGAGTAATTAATTATGCTGGTAGTCAATCAATAGACATTAACAAAGTAATTATGTATAAGGTGCTGTTCTAAATATTGGAGATAAAAATAGAAATAAAAACAAAGACAGTCCCTGACCTCAAGGAGCTTACAATCTAATAGGAGAGGACAAAACACAAAAGGAAGCTGAAAAAAGGGATGTGGGGGACGAAGTGTGGGAGAGGGGGAAGGTACTTGGCACAGGAGTACGTTGTAGAAGTTCTAAAGCAGTGCAGCTGATGGGAAATGGGGTACCCCAATGGTACCTCAACTCACAGTGTTACAGCAATTTTGCCCTCTAAGAATCTTGATTGCCTCTTAGCTATTTCCATCTTCTGTTATACTTAGGTTCCAGAGCTCCACTGGACACACAAAGTCACCTTAGGTGGCTGTGGGAACCTATACTTATCTTACTTGACCAGTGGTGCAGCCCTCTGCAGCCTGCTTCCCAAACTCCCACACACACTAGTAGGTTGGGTCCCCAGTGGGTGTTTGATTATTTCTTCCTTCAAGCTTCTAGAAATAACTCTGAGGGCTCAGGGGTCATTTCTAGTACTGTTATTCAAGAGCTTCCATCTGGTATGTCCCTTCTCTCTTCCCCTATTTATTATCAATTATCCAGCCAAAGGTAATTAGCTCTTGGAAAACAATATTTATTTAGTATGTATAAGAAGGTCGGTTGTCATAGAAACAATCCTTTCTAAAATCTAGGGCATACTTTGCTTCATCCCATGCAAGGGGCCTGGGGAGAATGGGTTCAGGCTTACAGCATACATGTGGCAAAGGAGTAACTCACAACTCTTGGTTCTTGAAAGTCCTTTTCTCTCTTTGTGGGCTCCTCTTGAAATTCTCCTTTGGGATACATTCTTTCTGCTGGACTCTGAGCATCAGGGACCCCATAGAGCTTCCTTTCCTAGGTGGTAAGTCAATGGATATTATTATGTCTAGTCTTTGTTCCTGGTCCTCAATGTAGCATCTGCCATAGATCATTGCTATTTTGGGGACACCAAGTACCAATGGGAAGTCCAGCTCATTTGACTTTTCAAAGATCAGTAGGTTATCCTTTGGGTAGAGGTGTCTGTAGGAGGGTGTGCAGTGAGGGTGAGGAGACAGAGACTCTCTTCTCCCTCCCCTTAAGAAATTTCCTGGGAGGGTTTTGGCTGGGGTTACCTGACCACTGGACTGGTCTGGTACTGGAGTCTAGATTCTGAACTGATTTGCTATTTTAGCCAGTCTCCACAGGGTATGATTGATTCTCTTCAACCAACCACAAGACATTCCCTGTCTGTTATCATCTACTTTCATTCAATTCTTACTGGATGTAGTTTATACCTTTGATTGATTGATTCACTGGAGTTGTATAGGAATTTGGTCATATCAAGTTTACACCTTTGATTGATTCTCTAACTTAATCAAGGAGGCATCCCCACCTGATAAAGGTATCAAGTACAGATCATCTTGTTAATTACATAAATTTGGGCTGAAGGAGGGGGAGGATACACCAAGGTTCTATTTCCCATTCCTTGCTAGTTTAGAGTGAAAACATACATCAAGCATATGTACTCCCTTCCCCAGAATCCTAGTGATCAAGTCAGCATCCCTCTAAAATATGGGGGGTGAGGTGGGGTTGAAAAGGCACTCTTTTTTTTTGAGGGGGGAAGGCAAGGCAATTGGGGTTAAGTAACTTGCGCAAGGTCACACAGCTAGTGTGTCAAATGTCTGAGGCCAGATTTGAACTCAGGTCCTCCTGACTCCAGGGCCAGTGCTCTATTCACTGTGCCACCTAGCTACCCCTAGGAACTCTTGTACCATTCTATTTACCTTTCTGCCTTCTCTACCTTTCTCTGGGACTGATAGGATGGGTTATTTAAATTGACCTGAACTATTTATCAAAGAAAGAGATGGAATGGGGCAATGACTCTTTCCAGTGCTGGCTTTTAGACTCAGAGGGGTAGAGGCAACCATGTCTCAAGGGTAAAGATTTGTGTCTGATACATAAGATTCTATGATTTAAAATTCTAAGGCTTGGTATTCTAGTTTGTCTTAGAGTTAAAGGAGAACCTAGGTTTGAATCCCACTCCAGACACAAGTCTGAACCTCTGTGGGATTCACTTTCTATATCTGTAAAATGGGGATAATGCTAGCTCTTATAATCACCTCACAAGGCGGTATGATCATCAACTGAACAAATGTCTATAAAGTGCTTGATAAACTCTAATGCAACATGTAATTGCCAGTTGTTAATATTCCAAGGTTCTAGCTTCTAAGATTCTGTTATTCCAAGGTTCCACAATTCTATGAACTCCAAATCCCCCGCTTGGCCCTTCATAAGGCTTGGCCATAATTGCCAGAGACAGATCATAAAGTATCCTGAGGCAAGACCAGGCTCCTTAATACACTGCCCCAGTCACAGTGCTTTCTTCCTGCTGTCCGCTTGGCTTTTAATAACGGTTTAATGAAAAACCCAGAATTAATTGGAAGTGGCACCAGACACTCTCAGGGCCCACTGCAGGCTTCTTGACATCCACATTTTATAAGCCATGTGCCAGAGTGAGTTTGCTGTTCCCAGTCCCTGAAGATGATGAGTCAGATGGGAGGAGGGCAGGGACCAGGGGAAAAAGGGAAATGCTGGGCCCTGATATGGTGGCTGGATCCTTGGAGACCTCATCTGGCAAAGAGATATTCTTTTCTATAGCCATCCCTTCCCTGAGTCCTGGCTGGGGAACTTGCCCTCTGCTCAGGCTAAGAGGGAGAGAGAGATGAGCAAAATAAAGTCCAAAAGTCATCTCATCTACTCCCCTGATTCTATAAATGGGGAGACTGAGGTTTAGAAAGGCCAAATAATTTGCATTAGATCACACAGTTAGTTAAGAGCAGAACTGGGGTCAGTTTGTCCCAATGGCCAGAAGTATGATATAAGACATAGGATACACATATGTAAAAGCTATAATAATAGTAGTAACTGGCATTTATATGCTGATTCATAGTTTACAAAATGTTTTACATTCATTATCTCATTTGGTTCTATCAATATCTCTGTGAAGGAGGGAGACATGGCTCTCCCTATTTAATGGGTGAAGATACTGGCAACCAAGGTCACACAGCACACACAGTGGTACAGTTAAGACTTGAACCTGGGTCTTCAAACTCTAAATCTAGTGCTTCTCTCTGCTGTGGAGGTAAAGAATTTGAATTTTTTTTTTTTTGAGGCACTGGGGTTAAGTGACTTGCCCAGGGACACACAGCTAGTAAATGTCCAAGGTTGGTTTTAAATTCAAGTCCTCCTGACTCCAGGCTGGTGCTCTAGTCACTGAGTTACTTTGCTGTCCTTATTGTTTTTATTCCTTTATTTAAGAATAGAGGAAAGCTGAACATGGTTGGGGGAGGGACATGGGAGGGAAGGATCCAATGGAGAGGGAGAGATTGACTATGGGAGAGAGAGGAAGGTTGATGGGGTATGTTCTCTGAGGAGACAGTCCAGAAGATGGTATCCAGTTGCCCAAATGAAGGGATAAGCCTTGGCAAGATATCTTTTTCTCTAAACACCACCATAATAGCTACAGGAAATGCTAATTAAGAACTGTCCATCTCAATAACAGAAATTATATGTCAACATATATATTATATCAATATACATATTCTGTCAACAATAGAAATTATATGACTATTTTAATAGATGGAGAAAAAGCCTATCAAAATATAGCACCCATTCCTATTTAAAAACACTAGACAGCATAGGAATAAATGGAGCTTACCTTAAAATGATAAGTACTATTTATTGAAAAAGCACCAGCAAGCATTATTTGTAATGGGGATAAGCTAGAAGCCTTTTTTCAATATAATCAGGGGTGAAGCAAGGATGCCTATTATCACTGTTATTATTCAATATTATACTAGAAATGTTAGCTATGTCAGTAAGAGAAGAAAGGAATTAGAATATGCAACGAGGAGACAAAACCATCATTCTTTTCAGATAATATGATGTCATACTTAGAAAATCCTAGAGAATCAACTAAAAAACTACTTGAAATTATTAACAACCTTAGCAAAGTTACAGGATACAAAATAAACCCACATAAATCATCAGCATTTCTATATATTACCAACAAAGTCCAGCAGCAAGAGATAGAAAGAGAAATTCCATTTAAAATAACTGTAGACAATATAAAATACTTGGAAGTCTAGCTGCGAAGACAAACCCAGGAACTATATGAACACAACTATAAACTACTTTTCACACAAATAAAATCAGATCTAAACAATTGGAAAATTAGTAATTGCTCATGGGTAGGCTGAGTCAATATAATGAAAATGACAATTCTACCTAAATTAATCTATTTATTCAGTGCTGAACAACCAAACTATCAAAAATTTATTTTATAGAGCTAGAAAAAATAACAAAATTCATCTGGAAGAAAAAAAGCTCAAGGATATCAAGGAAATCAATGAAAAAAAATAATGCAAAAGAAGGTAGTCTAGCTATACCAGATCTCAAACTGTGTTACAAAATGGTAATTATCAAAACAATCTGGTACAAGCCAAGAAGTAGAGTGATAGATCAGTAGAATAGATTAGGTACAACTTACATTATAGTAAATGACCACAGTATCTAGTATATGATAAAGTCAAAGATCCAAGCTTTTGGAACAAAAACTCATTATTTGATAAAACTTCTGGGAAAACTGTAAAACATTATGGTCAAAATGGGTACATGATTTACATCTAAAGGATAATACCATAAGCAAATTAAGAGATCCTGGAATAGTTTATCTGTTAGATTTATGGATAAGGGAAGAATTTAGGACCAAAGAAGATATAGAGAGCATTACAAAATGTAAAATAGATCATTTTGACTCTACAAAATTTTTAAGTTTTTGCACAAACAAAACCAATGTAACCAAAAATATAAGGAAAGCAGAAAATTGGAGAAAAAATTTTTTGCAAGTATCTCTGATAAAGGCCTCATTTCTCAAATATATAGAGAACTGCATCAGATTTATAAAAATACAAGTCATTCCCTAATTGACAAATGGTCGAAGGGTATAAATAGGCAGTTTTTATACAAAGAAATAAAAACTATCTGCAGTTATATGAAAAAAGTTCTAAATCAATATTGATTAGAGAAATACAAATTAAAACAACTTTGAGGCACCACTTCATACTTATCAGATTGGCTAATATGACAAAAAAGGAAAATGTTAAATGTTGGAGGGGATGTGGGAAAACTGGGATGCTAATGTATTGCTGCTGGTGGAGTTGCAAACTGACCCAACCATTCTGGAGAATGATTTGGAACTATACCCAAAGGACTGTAAAACTTTGCACACCCTTTTTCCAGCAATACCACTGCTAGATCTATATCCCAAAGATATCCCGAAAAAGGGGAAAAGACCTATTTGTAAAAAAAATATATATTTATAGCAGTTCTTTTCATGGTGGCTAAGAACTAGAAATCAAAGGAATGCCCATCAGTTGGGGAATGGCTAAACAAGCTGTGGTATATGATTGTAATGGAATATTATTGTGCTATAAAATAACATGCAGGATGATTAAAAAAAAACAACAACCTGAAAAGAGTTACATGAACTGATGCATAGTGAAGTGAACAGAACCAGGAGAATGTTGTACATAGTAACAGCAGTATTGTTCAGTGAAAAACTGTAAATGACAGCTATTCTCAGCAATACAATGATCTAAGGCAATCCCAAAGGACTAATGATGAAGCATATTATCCATCTCCAAAGAAAGAACTGATATTGTTTGAATACAGACTAAAGCATGTTATTTTTCACTTTCTTTCATTTTTTCTTTTATTTAAGTCTTCTTGTACAAAATGACTAATTTTGTGGAAATGTTATACATAATTGCACATATATAACCTATATCTGATTGCTTACCATCTGAAGAAGGGGAGGGAGGAATAGAATTTGGAACTTAAAACTTTAAATAAAAAAGTTAAAAAAGAGAGAGAGAGAGAGAGAGAGAACCATCCATGTACAGAGTGCTATATTAAATGCTGAAGGTGGTGGAAAGTTTAACTAAGATTAGGTTTCTACCCTTCTACCCCTCTACCTATTAAGGAATAATACATAGACACAGGTAACTTTTATATACATCATCCCTTGTCAAAATAAGGTGCTGGACTGAGGCCTTTTCTTGCCAAGCATTTAGATTCAACTACAGAGAGTGGGCTGACCATGGCATTTGAATGCCAATTGTGTGTTCACCTAAAAGCTTCTTTTATGGATAACTCACACAAGGCAAGAGCTCACAGGGAGGTCAGAGGAAACAATAGAAGGACTTGCTCAAGGTCTCTCTAAAGAACTTTGGAATCAATTATATGATATGGGAGACACTGGCAGAGCACTATCTAGCATAGCATGCTAGTGCTCATCAAAGCAAGTGCTGTGCTCTGTGAACAAAGCAGAATTTCAGTAGCTCAATAGAAACATGAGATTTACAAATTTATTTATTTAAAAAAAGGTTTGTTTTTTTGTTTTTTTTGGTTTTTTTTTTTTTTTGCTCTTTGGGGGGCAACTGGGGCTAAGTGACTTGCCCAAAGTCACACAGCTAGTTTTTTGTGTTAAGTGTCTGAGGCTGGATTTGAACTCAGGTCCTCCTAACTTGATTGCCAGTGCTCTATTTACTGCACCACCTAGCTGCCCCTGAGATTTACGAATTTAGAGACATCTCCACTCCAGATGTTCGTGTGAATTGTTTGTGCCCAACCTGTGGTACAGCCTTCCTAGCTCACATTGGTATGATCAACCACAGTCCTACACACGGTCCTTTGACTCCAACATAGTGATGTTATTTTGGTCCCCTTTGAGAATGAAAGACAACAAAGTGATAAGAAGCATTGGGGGCCTTCTCATTAGAGAATCAGACCTCATGATAATGAATGACAGCTAGTGCTGTTAGAGCACTTTAAGGTTCCTTTTACAAATATTATCTCATTTAATCTTCACAACAACCCTGCAATGTAAGTGCTGTTGTCATCATCTTTTTTTTTTTTTTTTACAGATGAGGGAACTGAGGAAGAGAGGTAGGTCATTTGCCCAAGGTCACACAGCTAGGATGTGTCAAACTTGAACTCAGATCTTCCTGAATCAAGGTCCAGCACTCTATTCACTGCACCACACCTAGCTGCATGGGAAGGCCTGGGTTCAAGGGGCATCTCTGAAATATACTGGTTGTATGACATAACCTCAGGGAAGTCCCTAAGACTTTTGTGTTCATCTGTACAGGCAGAGGGAGTTTCCTTTTGGGGAGCTCCTTATACCAATGGATTCACAGGTTAGTTTCCCAAAAATCATATGATATGTTCAGTAGAAAGGTGCAAAGTGAAAACGGAGTTATGGTAACCTGTAGCACCTACTTCACATTGGGCTTTGTTTGTTTGTTGAGGCTGAGGCTCTCTATTTTGTGCAGGCTGGAAATGAAATGGCCATTCATGGGTCTGGTCCTAGTACTGATTGGCATAAGAACTTCAGTCTGCTCCATTTTTCTGACCTGGGCTGGTTTGCCCCTCCTTAGACAACCTGAATGGCCCTCTTCTTTCAGGGGCTTGCCATATTGGTCCTGGATTTAATTTACACACCGAATTAGCTTGAGCCCAATTGCGTCTCAGAACTCCTGAGCTCAAGCAATCCACCAGATCTCAGTCTCGCCCAGAAGCAGAGATTACAGGCATGTACTGTCTCCTTGCCCTGCCTCCCATCAGTAGTTTGTGAGCATTTCCCCCACAAAATCTTCTCACGATGCCTCATTGACTCTGGGTTTTTTAAAACTATGCCAACAAAATTCACATTTTGTCAGTTTCTCCCATAGGTATGGTCCTGGAACCTGGTTAGGTTTGCTTTTTAAGGACCTGCCTAGTTCAGCATAGAAAGGATCTACAAAGCAGTCAGTGGGCTGGTCACTATGTGATGAATTCTTTGGCCATGGCAACCCATGAAACAAAGAAAAACGCCCAACAGTCCTGAGTCCTTTTGGGCCATCTGCTTCTGCAAAGATGGTGGCAGAGTAGCAGAAATGAGGACAGATGGTGCTAAGAATCACAGAGTTTTTAGACTATCTATAAATATTAACTTAACTGTCGGGACTCTAAATGTGAGATCCACACATTGGTCCAAAAGCCACTGGATTGACCCACCACTGGAAGGACTGAATCAAATAACTCTTCTGGGTGCTTAATGTAAATGAAAACAGATGATAGGAGGAAGCTGAAGCTGAATGGAAGGATGGATCACAAATCCTCCTTGGAGACGTAGGGCTGACATTTTTTTTGTCATATGCCCAAAGGCAACCACAAATATTGTTTTTTTTTTTGTATCACCACAGCCTAACACAGGGCTTGGCACATAGTAAGCCCTTAATAAGCACTTTTTTGTTTATTTTTTTCATGGGACACTTGGTCATCTGCCATTACAATGCTCATGATAAGTATTTGCAAAAAAAAAAAAATAAGCATGAAGATAATTGCAGCTTATGCACCAACAGCTGTTGCAGAGGATGAAGATGTAGAGGAATTCTATTAAGAACTTGATAATATACTTTAAAGTAAATCAACATATACTTTAATACTCAGAGGCTTCAGTTTGAGGGTAGAAATAGGGGGAGATACCCCCCCAAAAGTTGGAAAATATACTTCAGGATCAAGAGAAAAAATAGGACAACAGACTACACGGAAGTCTCTCTTAATATACATAAACATATATAAACACATACATGTATATTTAATGAATGCTTTATTGAAAGAGAGGTGAGGGAAGAGGGAGAAGAGAGGAGAGAAGAATTATGGAATGGCACAATCCTCAAAGAATCGACATTTTGGGTCACACAAAGGACAACAGAGAGACTTATGATGCAGGGATGGGGGTGGGTAGAGAGGGAGACCCCAGGCAGTGGCACAATAGCAGGGACATATTGTGCTCAAAAAGAGAAAAGGAATTGGGCTAATTATGTAGTGAGAGTAAGAGATAATGGACCACCTATGTACTGCATTAAGCAAAGGTACTCTCATAACAGTAAGTGATTTGGAGTGGATAATCTGTGAGAGGTTTATGGGGGGACGAGGATAAAAGTGCTGTGCCAGAAAAGTGAGATTTTGTAGTTCTTGCTAAGTAAGTAGGACCTTGTGTAAGGCATTTCATTTCTTTGGGCCTCAGTTTCCTCATCTGCATAATGCTGTTGGATTGGTTGAGCTCTATTAAAGATACGCTAGAGATCACCTCCCAGCTCTAAACAGACAATTTTATAGTTCCTTACAAATGGACATTGATGGGAAGTGGTCAATACATCCCACCAATGATTATGAAAGTTTAACTGACTTCCTTTTTCCCCTAGGGTACCTAGGAGTCTTTAAGAAAGGACAGAAGCAAAGTGAATCTTTATAGAGCTGTCCAACTATTCTGGAAAGTGTGGGCAGCTAGATGGTTCAGTGGATACAGTGTCAGGCCTTGAGTCAAGAAGATGAGTCTTCCTGAGTTCAAATCTGACCTTGGATACTGACTAGCTGTGTAACCCTGGGCAAGTCACTTAACCCTGTTTTTCTCAGTTTCCTCACCTATAAAATGAGCTGGAGATGGAAATGGCAAACCACTCCAGAATCTTGGCCGAGAAAACTTCAAAAGAACTCATGAAGAGTCAGACATGACTGTAAAAACGATAAAAAAAAAATAAAAGTTGGAAAGCAATTGGAACTATACTCACAAAGTCATTAAGCCATGCGTCACCTCTGACCCAGGGATATATCCCCAAAGAAATCAAAGGCAAAGAGAAAGGACCCATATATTTAAAAATCCACATGACAGTACTTTTTTTGTTATAGTGATGGGAAACAAAGTGGGTGCCCATCAACTGGGGCATGGCTGAACAAATGATAGTATAGGACTGGGATGTAATATTATTGTGCCAAAGGTGCCAAAAGGGAAAGATTCAGAGATACTTAGAAAGATGTGTATGAACTGATACAGAGTGAAGTGAGCAAAACCAGCGCCAGTCATACAGTGACTTCAAAAATATAAAGGAAGAAGACAAACTTTGAAAGACTGAAGGAGGATGATAGTGCCTTGACAAGACAGAACTCCAGATAGCTGACGGTCAACGGTGGCTTCCCACCTCTTGCTGGAGTGGAGAAGAGAAGCATCAGGCTGTGGATTGGTTTGCTTGACTATACTCATTTGTTAAAAGGAGAACTATGTGTCTGTGTGTGTGTGTGTGTGTGTGTGTGTGTGTGTGTGTGTGTGTGTGTGTTGGAACTGAAAAGGTAATGATCACAAGGGGAAAAAAAAAGACAAGAAAGAGAAAAACACCAATGAGACTAAGGAAAAGATGAAGGAGAAAACAAAAGGAAGTTCAGGAGGGTGACTGGGTAAGTTGAGCAGTGTTGGCACTCTTGCGTTGTCTAATACATACTTGAAAAGAGAAAGTGAATTGCACTTAATAGAGATTTGTGATTCATAACACAACCTTCTTTTTCTGTTCTTTGATGTGTAGAAATGTGTGCTTGTTATATTTTCATTTAAAAAATGAAGTTATAGTAGAAGAATTTCAAGTCCCTGGGCAGGCAGAAAGGGGCATAGGGAAGATACTGTCTTTCAAAGACAGTATCCTGCACTCTAGTGAACAAGGAAGGTCTCTCTTGGTCCCCTAGGTTTCCTCCTACCTGTCTGCCAACTTGTCAGTTTCTCCTTTGTTGAATCTTCTTCTAGAACATGCTCATTAGCTGTGGGTATCCCCTACAGGTCTGTTTTTGACCTTCTTCTATTCTCTCTTATACTATATCAACTCCCATGGATTTATGCATCATCTCTGTGCAAATGATTCTCAGATCTATTTATCTAGTCCTAATCTCTCTTGTGATGTTTAAAAAGTTTGAGACACATAGTTTCTGGGTAATTAATCATTTTATTAATAACGCTAGCATAGTACTGATCAAATGGGTCTTGAATGTCAAAGAGGAATCTCGGGTGGGCTCATGGTTTATATGCCCTTGGAAGAGTGGGTGTTTCTACAGGTGGCAATCAACTCTGATTGGTTAACAATTAGTGAGAGAGAATGAATATTACGATGAGAGGCTGACCTATTCTAATGAGGGACTGGGGGAATGCAACTTTGATTAAGGCATTTACTTCTACATTGCTCAGCCTTGGGCAATTGAATCAAAGAATTTATTCCCACCCAAAGCTGGGTAGAGCACTATGGACTTCCTTACCTGGGTGGGGTCTGAACCAGATTCAGGGACCTTAATTTCAGTCTCATAATCAGCAAGCTCCTTTAGAAACTGAGCCTTGAAATGAAGACTTTAGAAAAAGGGGGAACTTTGGATCTTCCCAAATCATGGATTATTAATAATTTCTCTCATTCTCCTGATTTCAGTCTTACCTCCAATGACCTATTAGACATCCTGAACTGGATATCCTATAGACGTATTTCCCCTTTAGATTGTGAGTTTTTAAAGAGAAGGGGCTGGTTTGTTGTTGTGTCTGTCTTTTGTGGGGTAGGGAGGGTAGGTTGCCTCATCTTTGAAACTTAGCACAATTTCTGACACATAGTAGGTGCTTAACAAATGCATCTTAAACTCAACCTGTCCAAAACTGAACTTCTTATCTTTCATGCCAAACCTTCTCCTTTTTGTTGACATCAGGGAACCATAAAATGTTGAGGTTAAAGGTTTAGGGGTGCACAAGACCCCAAAATACCAATATGCCAGGTTCTGCCGAATGAATTCAACTCAAGTCTTCTCTCAGCCAAAGTAAAGCAGAGTTTATTAAAGGCTTGCCATAATGGGTAGACTCTTAAGGAGCCTAGGAATCTGTGATGCTTATATTGGACAAGTGGGCCAGAATAATCTGACAGAGTGAGTCTGCTAGATAATTCTCGGCTACCTCATGGAGGTAAGATGGAGTTTATATATGGAAAGATTGTGGGAAGGTTCTAGGGGTGGTCTAGAAGAGGAGTTTGGAGAGGGTCTTCAGGAGGAGTCAAATGAGGTCATACTCCAGTAATGAGAAATTAAGGGTGGGAGGTGGAGGCTCCCTAGAGATGATGAGACAATGGAGGGCTAGGCTAGTTTAAGGGTAACAGATTTGGGAATAGATATTTTGGGAGGATCAAGGGTGGGGAGTGGTTTGGCAATGGAGGGCTAGGCTAGTAACAGAGATTTGAGTCTAGTGATAATGAAAGGCTTATGGCCTTAGGCACATCATCAAGTGAGTAGATCCAGGGAGAGCTTAAGGGGGTTCCCAGAACCTGTACCTCATCACTTTTCTGAATTTTCACTGTTTCTATCAAAGACACCACCATATTCCCAGTCACCCAGACTTGAAACCCAAGTACCCATACCAGCCCCTTATTTGCACTTATCACACATTTCCAATGTGTTGCTAATTCGTGGAGTTTTTACTTTCACAACATTTCTTACATACTCACCCCTCCTCTGACAGTGCCACTACCCCTGCCCATCTCATGCCCAGATGACTTCAATAGCCTGCTGGCTGCTCTCCCTGACTAAAGCTTCTCTCTACTGCAATCCATCATACTCTGAGTTGTCAAAGTGATCTCCCTAAATCACAGGTCAGGCCGTGCCACTCACCTACTCAGTAAACTCTACTGGCTATTACTTCTAGGATCAAATATAAAATTCTGTTTGGCTTTTAAAGCCTTTTACAACCTGGCCCTTCTTACCTTTCCAATCATCTTATACTTTGCTCCCCTCCAGAAACTCTATAATCCAGCAACACCAGCCTCCCCCCAAGTTCTTGGAACATGACTTACCATCTCTGGACTGTGAATTTTCACTGGCTGTCCCTTTTGCCTGGAATTCTATCCTTCCTCGCCTCTGCCTCCTGGTTTCCCTCTCTTGTTTCAAGACTCAGATCAAATCCTACCTTCAGCAAGAGGCCCTTCCCAGTCACCCCCACCCACCCACTCTTTTCCTTTTGACACTATACTTTCCACCTACACCTGGTATATGTCTGGTATGTACTTGCCTGTTTTCTCCCCCATTAGAATGTGAGATCCTTGGGGTCAGGGACCATTTTTTAAAAAGCTTTCTTTGTATGCCCAGTAAGTGTTTAATAAACATCAATTCTACCTGCTTGCCTAAAGGATGGACAGACAACTTCTCTGGGTCTTAGTTTCGTCTTCTGTAAAATCAGGGGGTTGGACACCAGATGGGCCTGGGTTCAGACTCCAAAAAAAAAAAAACCCAGGGTATTTGAAATTGTCAAGGAAATTGGGGTGACCAGCATAAGATCCTTGATTGAGAAGCTGAAGGGTTCAATCTTATGGGTTCAGTCTCCTCCATTTTGAAAAGGAGGAAACTGAGGCCTAGAGAAGTTAATTGAATTGCCCAAGGTCATAGAGGTATATATTAAAGTAGTCATATAGTTCAGTGGATGGAGCACTGGGTCTGGAGTCAGGGAGACCTGAGTTCATATCCAGCCTCAGACACTTACTAGCTTTGTGACCTTGGGTAAATCACTTAACCTCTGTTTGACTTAATCTACTGGGGAAGGAAATAGCAAACCAATCTGGTATTTTTGCCAAGAAAACCCCCTGGACCACACTGGTATGCTATGCTCCACCTGGTCATGAAGAGTTGGATGCCACTGAACAACAACATAAGAGGGAATTAGGAAGGAGGCAGAGTGGGAATTCCAGCTCCAGTCCCTCCAGCTTCAAGCGTGGTTTATTTTCCTCCTCACTATTCAATTCCTGCAGGGTCTATGCCTTCCATTACCCCAGGAAAGTATAGATAAGTAAAGACCGGGAGCAGGTTGGTCATTCTTCTTTTAAAGATTTATCTTATTTTAACTGATTTTGTTTTTTTACTTTATACTTATTTCCAAGCATAACTTTCTTCTCTTCCTTATGCATCTGATAGACAAACTCTGTAACAAAGATTAAAAAAAGAAAGAAATGGTCAACATTCTGTATCAGGGATAAATTGTTTGAACTGACAGGATGTTCCAGGCCCAGTCTGGACCAGCCTAGAGGGAGGGAGTGTCTAGAGCACAATAGTCATCTGATGCCTCTTTTATAGGCACTGGAACCTATAAATGAATCTCTTTGGGACACACGTGGCCTTCCTGGGAATTCCTCTGTCTCTCTCCCTTAAACACACACGTTTAAGTTTTGCTTCAGTTAAATGTGTGACCTGGTATTGTTACTTGAACTTTCTGGGCCTCAGTTTCCTCAGCTATAAAAGAGAAGGGTTTCTGACTTATCTGTCAGTTTTAATTCATACCTTTCAAATCATGCCTAAGGTGTTTTAGACTGGGGATCAGGAGATATCCGGCAAGTTTTTCCTTTGCACACACTGGCTGTGTGTCCTAGGGCAAGTCTCCCCTTAAGTCCATCCCAGCTCTGCTTCTACGTTCTAAGGCTCCTTCTGGCCCTGATGTTGTTTGTTCTAAGGTTACTTCCAGCTCTGACAACCTATCTTCTAGATACTACTTGGGGCATTCTATGTTGTGTTCTAAATTGTCTCCCAACTGGAAATTTTGTGGTGTCTAAGACGCCTTTGTCTTAGGGCAAGGTTGGCTCTGGAAGCAGAGGCGTCCCTGTTCTTCTCCAGCCCCAGCCCTACCTGGACCTTTGGGCTTGCCGTCTCGGGTCCCTGCCCCTACTCCCGCCCTTGCCCCCGCCCCTGCCCCTGCCCTATCAGGGAGGCCCGGGGCCCCGAATGCCGAGGGGAGGGCAGCGGAGCCAGCCGAGCAGACTAGCAAGCCCGGACAGGTTGGGCCACAACAGGTTTGGGCTGCGGTGGGGGCGGCCGCCGGCCTCGCCTGCCCGGCGTTGGGAGGAGGCGGCGGCGTCGGCGGGAGGTGTCGAGGGGCCCAGGGACGCCTCCCCGGGCTCCCCAGCCCAAGCCAGCCCAGGCACTGCGGGGGGCCCTGGGGGGCGGGGGCCATGGAGACCCTTCGGCGCAGCCTGTCCCGCTGGAAGCGCTACCACATTCAGGTGCACGTGTCCGAGGAGGACCTGCTGCTGCCACTGACTGTGCGGCCGGCCGACACTGTGAGCGACCTGCGAGCCCAGCTCGTGCGCCAGGGGGTCTCGTCCTGGAAGAAGGCTTTCTACTACAATGCCAAGCGGCTGGGCGAGCAGGACACCCTCCGCGAGGTCAATGTGCAGAACGGCTCCGTCCTGCTGCTCGTCAGTGACGCCAGGTGCCGGCGGGAGCCAGGGGGCAGGCCTGGGCCTCCGCTGGACGGGGGGGGAGCTTAGGAGATCCCAGGACGATAGGGAGCTGGGCGGGGAGGAGTGGGTGCTGCCCTTCCGCTGAGCGGGTGGTTGCGTGGGAGTGCACTGGACGGCCAGGGGGTCGGACCTCCGCTGGACGGGTGGGGCGTTTAGGAGATCACAGGACGCCCGGGGGCTGGGAGGGGGAGATGCTGCGCCTCGGCTGAGCGGGCGGGAAGAGGGGGAGAGCACTGGACTGCCGGGGCGCGGCCTGTGCTTACCAAGTGGGAGTCCCAGGGTTCCCGGGATAGGGGAGCGTGGGAGATCGCTGGATAGCCAGGAGTCCTGAGCCAAGGGCGCTGGGCAGTGAGGGGCCTAAGGGGTCACTGGACATCCGGAGGTCTTAGGAAACTGGGGGATGGCTGGGGAGCCTGGGAATCCACTGGGTGCAGGGCCTGGGAGTCTCAAATTTGGGAGGGTGCCCCATAGTCTACTAGGTGGAGAGGATCAGGAGTCCGTTGGAAGGCCACAGGACGTGGGAATCTGGGGGATGGTTGGGGCACCAGTTGGGGGCCTCAGAGATTTTTGCTAAATTCGACTTTTCCTGTTGCTGAGGTTTGGAGTTTATGGTTCCAGGAGACTTTGGGAGAGATGGCCAGCCCTCCTTTGGTCCTCTCCTTGGGGATGGCAGTGACTTGGGGGCTCCTGATGAAGGCCCCTAGAGATGGGGGTACTGACTAGGAGCCAGAAAGTAGCCCTCCCCTCCCCCACTTTTTATGGTGGGTGGTGGACAGTGGTGGTTGAGAAGGAATCCAGGCCAGGGAGGATGGAGCATGTTTTATGCAGAGGGATTAGAATCATAGCATCATAGGTTTCTCCATTTAGAACTGCAAGGGACCTTAGAGGCAGTCTAATACAACCTCTCATTTTTCACTGATGGGGAAACTGGCTCAGAGAGGTTTGGTAATTTGCCCAAGATCACACAGTTTAGTGTCAGTCAGATGGATTTGAGCTAGACCGTGAGGCTTTTTTTTTTTTTTTTTGGCCCTAGAGAACAATGATAAAGAGAAGATGACAATCATAAGTATCATTTTATCTACCCCTGCAATAGGCCCCCAAACAGGATGTATCAAAAGAACCGTGCCTGGGTTGTGGCCTCTCCCAGCACTATTTTTATCTGAACTCCATCAGACTTAAGACAAGAAGAAAGAGAACCCTAGGGACTGTGACATTGACAATGGTTCCCATTTCTATGGCATTACATTCTCTATGACAGCTGTGTCAGGTGGGCAGTGCCAGGATTTTTATTCCATTTTTGATAGATGAGGAAACTGAGGCTCAGAACAGTGTGACTCCCTGCCTGGGGTCAGCTAATGAGCATCAGAGCCAGGACTCAGGGCCGGGTCAGGGCAAGTTCTGCTCAGACACAGGTTGGACCAGATATCTGGCCACCTGCCTTCCAGCCTGGGCATTCAATGACTGTAACGACTTTTTGAAACTAGCTTGCAACAGCACTTTGCTCCCTGGCTGGTCTGAGCACCATCTCCTTATCACCAGCACCCCTTTGCATCTGCCCAGGAGATTTAGATAGGGGAAGATTGGGCAAACTCGATAGCACCATCAGTCCTAGAATGCCTGAAGCTGGCAGGCACCTCCGTGAATCCTCTAGAGCAATACTCTGACTTTACAGGTGGGGAAGCTTGAGGCAGGGACTTGCCTAAAAACACACAGTGGGGCTAGGGCACTAGAAACCTCCAGGGCCCTGTCTCCATGCTTCTTTGCAGGTTCTTTCCTTCTTTTTTTTTAAAAATTAATTTTTAATTTAATTTCTTTTTTAGCCATAACTTTATGTTCCTATCTGTCTCCCTCCTTCCTTCCCTCCCTCACACTAAAGGCCACCATTTCTCACACACACACACACACACATATAGATAAATAAATATATGTGTGTGTATATATATACATATGCATACATGTGTGTGTATAAATGTATATGTAAAACCATACTGCCCATACTTCTTTTTTTTCTTTTTGGAGAGCAATTGGGATTAAGTGACTTGCCCAAAGTCACATGGCTAGTAAGTGTCTCAAGTGTCAGAGGCTGGATTTGAACTCAGGTCCTCCTGACTCCAGGGCCGGTGCTCTATTCACAGCACCACCTAGCCACCCCTCTGCCCATACTTCTGTTGATCCATCAGTTCTTTCTCTGGAGGTGGATAGCATCTTCCTTTACAGGTCCTTTGTAGTTGATTTGAGTATAATACTTAGGATAGCTTAGTCATTCATAGCTATTCATCAAACAATGTTACTGTTACTATATACAACATTCTTTTGGTTCTGCTGATTTCACTCTTCATTATTTCATGAAGTCTTTCCATGTTTCTCTAAAATCAGCCAGCTCATCATTGCTTACAGCACCATAGTATTCCTTCTCAGCCATTGTTTAGCAACAACTTGTTTAGCCATTTCCCAATTGATGGGTTTCCCCTCAGTTTCTATTCTTGAGGTTTCTAATGCTGGATCTAAGGGCTTTAACAAGTTTCTGTGCCTCAAGGTGAGCGCCACAATCTGGGAGAAAACCTACAAGATAGTTACTCTGAATGAATATGGTGATGCCCACCCTGCCTGCCTGGTGGGTGTCTGCCATATGGAGGGTCATTTTATCAGTCAAATAAGCATTTATTAAGTGCCTACCGTATGCCCAAGCATGGGTTTGGTTTTGGGGATACATAGGCAAGAATGAAACAGCCCCTACCCTCAAGATGCTTACACTTTTTTTTTTACATACTTTAAAGTTGGCAAGGCACTTTTGTCACAAGAGCCCTTCCATGAAGGTGGAATTATAATGTAATGGAACATGGGATTTGGGGTCAGAAGACCTGAATTTAGAAACTGGTTTGATCCCAACTCACTGTGTGACTTCAGGCGACTCCCTCCCCCTTTCTGAGCCTCAGTGTCCTCCTCTGTCTCTAGAATAAAGGGACTAAACTAGAAGATCTCTTGTGATCTCTCCCAGCTCTGATATTCTGAGATTCTGGTGATAGTGGACCTCTCTGAGGTCACTCCCACCCTGGAGGTTTGAGTGCTAGGGTAATTCTTGTGATTTCATCCCTGTTTCCAGGGTGAAGAAACTTTGGCTCAAAGAGCCAAAAGAGCACAAAGAGGACACTTTGGCCTCAGAGAGGTGAAGGGACACACACTAGTAATTGCCAGTCAGGATTTGAACACATGCTTTCTAACCCTTGGGGCAGCTAGGTGGCACAGTTGATAGAGCATCAGTCCTGGAGTCAGGAAGACTCATCTTCCTGAGTTCAAATCTGACTTCAGACACTTACTAGCTGGGTGACCCAGGGCAAGTCACTGTTTGCCTCAGTTTCCTCAATCGTAAAACAATCTGGAGAAGGAAATGGCAAACCGTGCCAGTATCTCTGCCAAGAAAACTCCAAATGAGGTCCCAAAGAGTTGGACACGACTGAAAAACAACTGAACTTTCTAACCCTGGGTCACAGAATCACTGAATCTGTGGTTGGAGTTGGAAGGGACCTGTGAGGCTCCTGAGTTGTCTGTCTGTAATGCAGTGGACAGAGCTTAAAGAGCTGACCTTTAAGTCAGGAGTTATGGGGTTTTGAGCTTCAACTTTGACTCTAGCTATATGACTGGGAAACTGTCACCTCGGCAAATCCAGCTTGTAGAGATGAAGCATGGCCTGGGAATCAGGAAGACCGGGGTTGAAGTCTTGCCTCTGACACAGATTGGTTGTGTGAAAATGGTGTCAGTGTCATAACCTCTCTAGGACTATAAATGACTGATGAGTTGCTGATCTTTGTCAGTAGAGACTGTTTTCACACTGGGAGCTCTCTGCACTGATGAGTCAATCACCGGCCGGTGCAACAACAAATTAGGCCACCTTGAGTCTCAACTACACCACAAAGTGCTGGACAGATGTGCATGAGATGGTGTGCTTTTTAATGGACTAACTCTGAACTAAGTCGCAGCTTTAGGATAGAGGGGGAGAGAGGAGGCAAGGAAGCAAAGAGTCGAGGGGGTGGGGATTCCAGGGCAAGGAGCAGACAGACCTGTTACCCCAGGCAGCTAAGCCAGCCCAGTGGCTCTGTCCCTTTTCTCCCAGTGTGAAGGGAGTTGGTATCTCCTCGGACCACCGTCAGTGGCTCTGGACTCAGTAATCGAGGTTTGACAAGCTGGCCAATAAAAATTCACTTTGACTCTGGACAGACAGGCTCAGCCTGCTGGCCTGCCTAGCCGCCTTAGTGCCCTGGTTTACTCTTCTGTTGCCTTAAAGCTCTCTCTGTGTCTCTAGGCAAGAGGGAGTATAATATATTGGCAAGATTTGGATTCTGAGGACTTGGGTCTACCTGTGGGACCCTAGTCAAATCATTTGTCCTCTTTCAAGCTCAGTTTCCCCATCTGTAAATGGAAGAGATTGGATTAGGTGACCTTTATGGTTCTGAACTTTCAGCTCTGAATTTAGCATCCTAATTAAGTCAGGAACTTGCTGTGTGACCTCAGGGAAGCCACTTGCCCTTCATGAGCCTCTCCTTCCTCCTCATTCTTCAAAAGCAGTTGAGTTAGAGTAGATAGAGCAGTCAGGAAGACCCGGACAGGGCATTTACTTCTCTGCAACTCAGTTTCCTCCTCTTTAAAATAAGCACAATAATGCCCAGAGTGTGTACCTTCAGTGTTGTTGCAAGGATCACATGAGAATTTGGGTAGAGTGTTTGGCCAACTTAAAGCTATTGCCGTTATCATCATCATCATCATCATCATCCAGGTTTTCCTGACAACCCTGTGATAAGTAGGTTTCACAAGGGTTGATATTTTCCTTTTACAAAGGAGAAAACTGAGCCTCAGAGGGGTTTGGAGTATAGGGCACAGAACCTGTCCAGTGTCAGAGTCTGGATTCAAATACAGTTCCCTCCCCACTCTGAGCCTAGTGCCTTTGGGTTTCTTGCTAAGGTCTGGTTGGACCAGATGACCTCTGAGGCCCATTCTTCTGCTCTAAGACCTTGTGCTAAGTCACTAAAGACTGACTTGTTTCCTCACATGCAAAAAAAAGAGAAACTAATTGCAATTTGAGTCCCATCATCAAGCATCAGGAATTACATGGATTGGATTTAATTTTAGGGGCTTCTCACAGATCTCTTTTTTCACTCATGGGCCCATCAAAGTCTTCCCACTGAGAACCTAAGAATTTGGTTCCCATCTAGGTCTCCACAGCAAAGGGGACAGACCTCAGCAGCCAGGTAAGCACTAAGGCTAACACAACATTATTTATAGGACAGATTGTACTCTACCAAATAGGAAATGAGAAGGACTTTTATCCCAGCCCATGGACAGTCAAGCTTCTTCCCTTTTCCTTCCTCCCCCAAAGCACCTATGCTCCAGAAATGATGTAATGGATTGAGCCCCAGATATGGAGGCAGGAGAGAAACAGCTTGGCTCTGACATTTACTCTCGCTGTATCAGCTTAGATAAGTTATTTAGCCTCAGTCTTCTCATCTGTAAAATGAGGCTGTTGATGCTGTAGTACCTATCTTGCCAATGAGCATAATAATAGCTAGCACTTGTACAGTCCTTTAACAGTTTGCCAAATTCTTTTACAAATATCATCCCCTTTGATTCTCGTGTCACCATAATCCTGGGAGGTAGGTGCTATTATTATCCATATTTTGCAGATGAGGAAACTGAGGCAGACAGAGGCTAAGTAACTTTCCCAAGGTATTGCAGCTAGTATATGTGTATAAGGTCAGATTTGAACTCAGGTCTTCTTGACTCCCAAGTCCAGGGCTGTTAGTCACTGCTCCACCCAGCTGAATACCAGTCAAAGGAGAGGGGATCAGTCCTTTGGACAGTGGGAGGTCCTGTTCTTTGGCAGTTTCTGATACTTGGCATCTGTTTCCTTTGCCTCTCCAGTTAGCTTTAGATCCACAGTTTTTAACTTTTTTTTTATTCCCAGACCCCTCTGGTAGTCTAATGAAACCTTATGGACCCTTCAGAATGGCATGTTTTCAAAATGTCTCCGAATGATGTTTTTAAATGTATACAGTAAGCCAGATTGTTGTGTTTGTCCTTTGTTTTTGAAGAGGACCATGGCATCAGGGAAATGATGACATGATCTGCAGTTGACTTGAATTTGAGTGAGGGAGGGCTATGCAAGGCCACCAGCCTCTTTCTCCTCCAGAGCCATCTGGGTCCAGTGGCCTGATATTCATCAGGATGACTGGAGATGACTCAGGATGTAATGGGAGACCCCTGGCCTTTTTAGGCTAAGGCCTTTTCAGGTACTCATTTAGAGTGAGGTAATGCCCATTCAGTGAATAGACCTCTTTAAGAAGTGAGTGAAGGAATGGCCCTTTAAAAAAAATGACAAAGGAAGTTATGGTAAAATATGGTAAAACATTATGGTAAAATAAAGATGTACTTGTTTTCGAATCCAGGTTCATGGCCCTCCTTGAGAATCCATCAGTAGACTCCTTGGGTGCCCGTAGATCTTGAGGAGAGAACCCCTGATAGAGACAGGATCATGGGATCACTTATAACAGGGGTGGGGCACCTTCTAGGTCCTTGGGTACAGCCTTTTGACTGAGATCAAGTTTTACAGAACAAATCCTTTTATTAAAGGGACTTATTCTGTAAAGTTTGGATTCTGTCAAAGAGGCTGAAGGTTCTACCCCCTGATTAGGATCACACATTTAGAGTTGGAAAGACTCTAAACTTTAGATTTTAAATGTCATCTAGGCCCATCCTCTCATTTGAGGAAACTGAGGCCTTGAGAAGTTAAGTCAATCAATCAGTAAACTTCTGTTAAGCACCTACTATGTGTCATTCAGTCTTAAGAGCTAGTGAAGGGATTACATGCCCCAGGGACCATTCATGCTACTCCCTTTGTGGGGCTCAGAAGTCACTAGGCCAGGCTAGCACAGACTAGGAAGGAAGGACAGCAGAGGGGCCCTAGTATAACAGAAAGTCACCTGGACTGAGCATCTTAAGCCCTGTGTTCTAATCCAGGCTCTACTCCTACCTTGTTGTGAAAATCCCTGCCCATTTCTGGGCTCTCCATTTTCTCCTCTGTAAAATCTAAGTACCCTTCTATTGCAGAGAATCATGCCATCTTGAATTTCCTTGTTGCTTTAAGGCTCACAGAATACTTTCCTTATAGCAAGCCTGGAAGGTAAGTAGAAGTAACTACTTCATCTCCATTTTATAGAGGAGAAGATTGAGACCTAGAGAGGTGAGGATGGCTTCAGATCAAAGGATCAGAGATTTCAAGCTGGAAGGAAACTTAGGGGTCATCTGGTCCTGTCCTCTCCTTTTATAGAAGAGGAAACTAAGGAACCTACCTCCTTAGATGGCAAGCTCCTTAAGGGCAGGGACTATCTTTTACCTCTTTTTATATCCCCAGGGCTTCTAACAGTGCCTGGCACATAGTAGACACTTAAATGTTATTGAATTGAGTTGAATTAGCCAAGGTCACCCACACTTTATAATAGGTTAGAAAGTAGAGATTTGAACTTAGGACTTTGACTCCAGATGCTGAACCACTTCCACTGATTTCACTTAACCCAGACTTCCCATTCTTTCTTCTCCTCCACTAGAGACCATTTAGACCACCCCTGACATTTTTTAGAAGTGGAAAACAAGGTCCAGACAGGAGAATGGTTTTCCAAAGACAACAGGTTAGGGACATACCTTGGTCCAAGACACAGGTGTCAGGCCTCCTCCAGGAGACCATGCCAGTGACTCAGTAGGTCATTTCCATAGGTTCCTATGCCAAAGTGGAGAGGGTGAAATCTAAGCCTTGTCTAGGCCATTTACCCACCTTGCCTGGGGCATAAGGTGTCTTTGACCCGAGTCAAAGTCTTAGGGATTGCAGGATGTAGAACCACAAGGGTCCCTAAACATTTCCCTTATTTTACAAATGAGGAAACTGGTCCAGAGAAGATGAGTAATTTGCCTAAGGTCATATAGTTAATAGGCAGGAGAGCTGATGATATTTGAACACAGATCCAGAGCTTTTCCCTGAGTACTCCATTCTTTTTCAGGTTCAGCTGTGTAGTTGTCTTAATTTCTGTTGCAGTCTCCTCCCCCACTTCTATTTGAAGTGCCAGGGGTTAGAGCAGGTATCTTTTGTAAGGCCCCCAGGGCTGTCTTCTGTAAGATTCATAGATCCCAGGATCTTGGGGCTGGGGATGTTGGCGGGTGGGGGCAACATCTTGATCCTGGAAACATGATACAGTAGAAACACCAGTGGACTGGGAGTCAGGATGCCCAGGTTCAAGTAACTGGATCTGCTATTTAACTAGTTGTGTGACCTTGGATGAGTCCTTTCACCTGGAGTAATGCAGTGAATGTGTGTTGGGCCTATAACCTGAGATTGCTGGGTCCAGACAATCATCTGTAGGCTTCTTTTGTTGATGATGAGTTGTTTTTCAGTTGTTTGACCCCATTTGGGGTTCTCTTGGCAAATATTCTGGAGTGGGTTGCCATTTCTTTCTTCAGCTCATTTTACAGATGAAGAAACTGAGGCAAATAGGGTTAAATGACTTGCCTAGGGTCACATAGCTAATAAGTATCTAAGGGCGGATTTGAACTCGGATGTCCTGACTTCAGGCTCAGTGCTCTGTGCACTATGGCACCCCCTAGCTGCCCAAGTTTCTTTAGACCTATTCAAAGGAAAGATGGGCCACCTGGGCAGGTAGTGAAGGTCTTCCAGCAGAAGCTGCTTTATGATTCTGGAGTCAAGAATGTTGTGAAGGAGATACCTGTTCAGGTACTAGCCGTTCCCTGAGGTCTCTTCTAGCCCTTAAATTCTATGATTTCTTCATCTATAAAATGAGGGGGCTGGGCTGCATGATGTCCAAGGTTCCTTCCAGCCTCGATATTCTCTAGCTTTAACTCCCTATCTCTCTCTGGGTCTCAGTTTCCTCATCTATATAAGGAGGAGAGGTTAACTAGAGAGAGCACTGGATTTGAGGTCAGAAGAGCTGGGTTCCAGTGGCAGCTTTGCTCCTCATTATTGCCGTAATAGGTAACCATTTCACCACTCTTGGCCTTGGCTTCCTCACCAGTTAAATGGCATTAATAAGACCTACTCGATTTATCTCACGGGGTCTTTGGGAGGGAAGCATTTGGTCAACTTAGAAGTGCTTGAGAAATCTGAGTTGTTATTCTTGGAACCCTCAGGCTGCCCCAAACTAGTGGAGATACCCTGAAGCGAGAGGCATCCTGGGCCCCGGAGGACAAGTTCCCTGCTGCCTATGAATCACAGCTGTGATGGTATGGCAAGGTATGGCAGGAGAAAGCCCAGTGTGGTGCTTGGGGTCCGGCCTGCATTGGTGAAGTCACCAATTGCTGTTCATGCCACAGCTCTTAGAGAGCCTATCCCCAGAGCCTGCCTGTTACCGCTGTGGCTAGCCAGATGCCCACCCACCGCCTAGACTGTTAAATGGCTCCCCTTCTCCCTCTAGGCCAGCTGAATGGGATCTGCAAAGCTGTGGCTTTCTGGACCCTCGCTTTCCCCTCCCACATCCCAGAGCCTCAGTAGACATGAGGCATAGTCCTTGGTGGGTTCTGTTCCACAGACCTTGGGCAGGTAACTTCTTTCCTCAGTTTCCCCACTTATAAAATGGAAGTAATAATCCTTACCCTATCACTGTTGAGTATATTGGACTGAATGAGAGACTAAATGGGGAAATGCTTTGGAAAGAGCACAGTGAAGAGATGTTCTTCTCCTTCTGCTCTCTGAGGGGCCAAGAGAAGCTTCAGGTTTATTATTTAGTCAGTCATACTCTTTGGGGTCCAGATTATACATAAAAATGAGGGGCTTGGACTCGATGATCTCCTCCATCCCTTCCAGCTCTAAAGATCCTCATCAGGAGGAGTTCAGTCCTGTGGGACCAAAGAACCGAGGCTGCGTGGGGATGGAGGTTATGGGATTCTCTTCTGCTTCCTGAATCTCATCTCCAGCTCTCCAGCCACTGTCTTTGCCTGTCCTTGCACACCTGCCTCTTTGCCACCTTAGCTGTGCTCCTCATTCTGCTCCCACTGCCCAGAATGGCCTCCTTTCTCCAGCTTCTTGTCCCTCTAGACTCAGCTTAAGATCCACTTTTGGTCCTGGCGCCCACCTTCCCGGGCTGCCAAGGTCTCTACAATTGCCAAGCTTCTCCAGCCTGAATTGTCTGGCCTGTTAAGCCCTGAGCTAAACCCCCCATCAGGGGACTCTGAGCATGTATGTGGTGTGTGTGTGTGTGTGTGTGTGTGTGTGTGTGTGTGTGTGTGTGTGGTATTCCTACCAGTACCAGGAGATCCTCAAGGATCGGGCCTGGGTCTTATATACATATCTCTGTGTTTTTTACCTGCAGGGAGCAGCGAACTGCCCTAAAGACAATCGAATGGGTTTGACCAAGATATCTTCAACAGTTACAGAAGCGGCCATGAGGTTTTGTGTGTCTCCTGCTTATTCCAGTCAAGAGCCCCCTCCCTCATTTCTGTCCTTACCTATGTCCTGTGGGAAGGGGGAGGGTATGGACTGGGTCCTTGGCCAGCCCCAGGAATCTGGGACCAAGGCTTGGGTGGGAGGCCTTCTTTTTCCTGTGTGCCTTTGATGGTCAGCAACCTGCATGCCTGACAGCCCAGCCCAGGGGGTAAGAGGTAGAGGGGCGTGAAGAGTGGATCCAGTGAAGCAGGACATGCAATCTCAACTCTTCACCTGGAACCTGAGTAGCTTGGTGCTACTTCATGGGGGTGGGTTTGAGGGCATTTGACTTCAGTTGACCAGTAGTAGACACAGTGGTTCTTGGCGGAATCCCCCACATTCTGGGCAGAACATATCGACATTCCAGGTGGCATGGCCTGCTGTTCTGAAGTTGGGAATGCTCTGACATCTCAGGGAGACCACTCCAACATTTTGGGCGGAATACCCAGCTAGAAACTTTTTCTTTGTTTCAAGGAGAACTTTGGACTCCTGGGCACATCCTACCTCATAGCCTTTAAAGCAGGGCCGGGGAAGGTGGTGCCCTGGGTGCATCTCCAAGTGGAAATATTTATATTTCAAGCATTGGTATTGAGTGGAAGCCGATACACCACCCCTGCCTGAAGAGAAATAGTGTTTTAATTAAGAGTCATGTTTACCATGGAATGATTGTACAGGTGCAGAATAAAATGGGGGAGCTGGTGAGAGGCAGCTTGCGTTTCAAATGATGGATCTGTGATCCAGGAGCCTATGTTGCTTATCATAGAATATCTTCCCTGGCACAAATCCTGTGGGGATGAATGCTTCACCATCTCCCTCAGTCTGCCCCTCCTGGGCTCCGGGGTGAGCTGGGAGGAGGGGGATTTTTAACTTCCTGTAATACACACAGACTCTGGAAAGGAGGGTAAGGATGAGGAATAACTCGGACTAATTCATGTATCTAAAGGGCTTCCATGTTTACAATGCCTTTTTCTTAACCAGTACCCCTATGAGGTAGGTAGTGCTAGTATTCCCATTTTACAGATGAGAAAACTGAGTTTCAGAATGAGTGATTTGTCCATGCTCGTGTAGCTAGAGAGTATCAGAAACAAGATTTGAACTGAGGTCTCCCTGACTCCAAATCTTCCAGTACAACAGGTTGTGAAAATCTTAGCCAAGATCATACCAGTAGAACCTTCCACAGACCTAGAGCACTGTAGACTTGACACGAATTGATTGAATCCAAATTCTAGACCCTGGGTGATTTCTGGGAGCTTTATGCTCCTGAATTTGCCATATGAACTGTGGGATCAGACCATGAGTTCTTGGAGAGTGAGGACCTGGGCTTCTTTTCCTATCTACCTCACTGTATAGACTGACACAGACCTAGGCACCTAGGGAAATCTTAGAACATAGTGATTCTTAGATTTGTAGAAGGCTGCAAACCATTGTGGAGAAAAGTATCAGATTTGGAATGAAAAGACCTGGGTTCATCAGCTTCCTCCCTTGTTAATTGTGTAATTCTGTTTTTGTTTTTGAGAAAAAAACATCTTTTATTATTGTCACCTCCTAGTTTTCTGTGCTGGACCATGTTTCCAATGGCCAGATCGTCTCAAGACCATTTAGACAACATTTCTTTCAAGTTTCAAGAGAAGAAAATAACTGTACAACTTTAAGTACAAATGTACACAAGATAATGGACACAATATCCCTGTGTAAGATTTTACATTTGTTCGAAAAGTACAACTTGTTAAACTAGGAATATGGTTCTGTAGTTCTGTTAAGTTTAATGGAAATGGGCTTACCTTGATTACATCTCTAATGCCAGTGTCACTGATCTGATAGTTACCAAAAAAAATGTATTTTTCAATAAAGTCAATACCACATCCATCTGAGCCAGAATGCCAGCTGTTTGGTGAACAAGAATTCCATAAAGTCCCAAACTTTAAAATTATGTTTTTTTCAAACGCAACCATCCCTCCGCATCGAAGATGGGAAGCTCAGTCCCATTCCTCTGCCTTCTCATACTTAGCATCCAGATTTCTAAATACTTCTTCCTGCTGCTTCAGACTTTTATAATTTTCTTCATCAACTAAATTACAACCAACTTCATCCTCACTCTTAATACCTATTAATTTCCTGAACTTGACATTTTGGTCCTTGTTTCCCAGATTTCAGCAGACCATGATTTATCCTCTTCTTTTTTGCCTTGCCAAAGCATTTTCCTTTCCTTTTCCCGTTCAGCAAATTTCACTGGATTCACAGCTGCTGTATTAGAATAGTTAGGTACGGCTATTCTCGTCACTGCCAATGCTTTGGCCCATAAAACAGCCATTCGAGCTGCCATGGCTATCTGAGGAGCCACTTGTATTCCTGCTGCTAGAAGGACAGCAATGTTGAGGATAGACCCTCCACTCACTGCAGCTGCTGCTACTATTTCTTGCTGTTTCTGGTTTTCAATCACTTCTTTTTTTTCTCTGTTCTTGCAAGTTCTTTACTCTTTTCAACCTTCAAACTAATGTTTCTTGTGTATCCGTTGCTGGGTCTTACTTTCTAAAAGGAAATGGATTGGGAGTCACTTGGATAAATCTTCTTGGTCTTTCAGTTTTCTTCTTTCTTTCCTGGTTTCTACTCTTGGTTCTGCTGCTACGTCGTCTGTGTCTTGACCTTGACCTTGACCCAGACCTAATCTGATACTTTCTCTCCCTGCTTCTGGACCTTGACTATTGTTCTTTGCTTCTTCTAAGATGATGAGGCCTAGATCTTGAATGACCTCTCCTTCTTGATGACTTTCTTTGCGCTTGTGTGTGTCCTCACCCTCTTCATATGAATTAAATCTCCCCACTTATCAGAAGAATGTTCAGTGTTATCATTGTGGTCCTTAGATTCTGGTCTCTTGGAGAAATTGTCTTTGGATTCATCTCTTCTTGCCTTTTTGCTTCTGCTCAGGCTTCTGTTCTTCCTTCATTATCTGTCTTCCATTTTCTTTCTCTTGACCTTGATTGTGTCTCGAATAATGATATCTTGATGTTCTAGGAGAAACAAAGGCATTGGACAGCTTTTTAAAAATCTCTATGTAGCGATGACTTTCTTGTGGCTCTTCTATTTAACTCTGTGTCACTAGTCACCATGTTACACAGAATCCTAGCTGTTGGCACTGCACCTTTGCTGGCTGCTGCCACCAGTATCTGCAGCCTTGTCCAGTCAGTATCTGCTGACCTGACTAAAGCCCTTGTGCCACAGACTTGCATGACACAAGGGGACAGGGGCCTGGGGCACTGTGAAGCATCCTGGGATCCTTTTTCTGAGCCTTGATTTCACTTGCAAAGCCTCAGTGTCATGATCTGCAAAATGAGGTAATAACCCTTGCACAGCCTACCTCAGAACTGTGATGAAGTGATTTGTAGACTTTATAAAGTTGTCTGAAACTGTCAGAGCTAAAAGAGACCTTATAAATCATGGAATCTAAATCACTTATTTTACAGGGGAGGTACCTGAAGCACAGAGAGAGGAAGGGCCTTGATAGCTAGCAAGGAGCGGAGCTGGCATTTGAACTCAGATCCTCTGACCCCAAACTCTCTTTCTGCTGTAGTCCATGGCTTTTAACATCTCTCCAGTGTTTCCTGTAGAAGGTGTATTGCCTCATAAGCCCCTCCATGGAAAAAATGACTCCGCTTTCGTCCCATTGTGAGGTTGCACTATGGAGGGAGAGGATGCCGCTGGCACCTACAAAAATTTATTCTCTAGATAATATAGCCACATGAAAACAGAGTGGTAGGTGTAATAATTCTGGATTAAGAAGGTCTGAGGCCTGGTTCTGTCACTGACCATGCAACCATGGAAGCCTTTCCTTTCTCTGGGCCTCAGATTTCCTATCTATGGATGGAGAATCATTTTCGCCCAAGGGGCCTGTCCTTCCCCACTGCTCTAGCCTAAGTATGTTTCCCAGACTTTGATCCTGAGTTTTGTCTGCTCTTTCTATCCCAAGAAGAAGGGAAGGTGCTGGGAACATGGCCTGTGAGGCCAAAGTCCTGTCTAGAGTTGAAGCCAAAGGTCTACCTTTGGACTTTATGGGATGCCAAATACATTCACATGCCCAGAAGACATGCTCATATGCAGTTTTGTTATTAGGTATATATTCATTGGAACTACATACTTGCACATGAGACACACCTACATGTTGGATGCTTATACATAGAAAACACACCAAGGCACATGTGAAAGTTATGCACATACATGTAGTATGGCACGTGCACAGAAACAGGTGACACCCATGGGAATTCACAAGGAGTGTGTACACACCTGTCCACGCGTATTTGGCCAGCCCCTTACTATGTACTAGACCGTGTGCTAGGCCTTTTATGAATATTATCTCTGGGAGTGGGGTGTTATCACTGTCATCCCCATTTTAGAGTTGAGGAGACTGAGGCAGACAGGTTGAGTGACGTGCTCAGTCACATGGGGTACTAAGTATGTGAGGCAGGATTTCAACGTGGGTGTTGACTCTTGGCCCGGCTCTCTATCTACTGTGCCACCTTGCTGCCTTCATCTCCCAACTCTCTGCCTTTGCACTTGGCTGTCCCCCATGCTGGGAATACTGTCTCTCCTCACCCCTGCCTATTACTCTCCCTGGCTCCTTTGAGACTTGGATCAAATTCTGCCTTGTGCAGGAGCCTTTCCCAGTCTTCTCCCCCTTCCCTACCCAACCACCCAAACGTAAGGAGGGGACAAGTTCTACACAGAGTAGATGGCAGTCTCAGAGGATGAGGTGCTGGTAGCTGAGGGAGGGAGACTGAAAAAGGCCTCTTAGAGAAAGTGGAATCCGAGCGAAGTCTGAGAATGGGGCAGGTGGTGCAAAGCTTTACATGCCAAATGGAGGAGTTCCGACTCAATCCTGGAGGGAATAGGGAGCCATTGGAATTTAACAAACTTTTGTTGTTCAGTCATTTCCATCAGGTCCCACCCGTGACTGCATACACAGGGATTGCACATGCATACTCCCAAGACCGGTAGGTACACCCAAATATACCTTGCATTTCTCCACAGGATACATATTACATACACATATGATATGCACATATAGGCATCCATGTGGAAAACATGCACAATCACACCATATGCATTGGCTATATGTGCAATGGAGAAATGTGAGTCTACCTCCACACACTAGAAGTACATGCAGAAGGCAGCACTGCAGTGGGCCACGCAGGGACACACATCCAGTCTGTGTACCTACATATGCACAAACACACAGACTAGATGTGCAATGCACATAGAAGCTTGTTAAGAATGTGTTAACATGCACAGAAGTTGCAGATGTGTCTCCTTCCCCCCTCTCTCCCCCCCTTCCTCCATCTTCTTTAGCTGGGTTGGACCAAGGAGCATTCTGGGCTCCCACGCAGCTGACACCCTGTAACTCTGAAATAAACAGGGAAATTGCATTAGCATAAATTTGAATGAGCTTGGCTGGCTTAAATGGCTTCCTTATTTGTCTGCAAACCCCTAGGTGGTGGTCGGAGCAGAATGGCCTATCCAGCCTGGGGGTGGGAGTGGGGGGCTTGACCTGGGGGAGCAGGAGGGGGACTTGGGAGCTGGATTCTGCTTTCATCCCTGCAGATCCCCCTCCACAACCACCCAGGGTTGGGGTTTCTTTCCCCAGCTTGCATCCTCCCTTCTCAGTCTTCTCCCTTGTCTGCGCCCCCCCCCCCCCACTTTCATTGCTCTGTCTATCTCTCCTCTTGGTCTAATTTTGTCCCCCATTTTCTTTGTCTTTTGGGACCTCTCTGTTTCCATCTATCTTTATTTTTGCACTAAGGCCAGGCCAGGCACTGGAGGTAAATGATAAGTGTCTATTGACTGTCTCTCAGTTCGTCTCTTTCTCTGGTCCCCCTCTTTTTCTCTCTTTGTCCTCTCTCTCCTTCTCTGACCCCATGTCTGTCTTTTTCATTTTTGTTTTCTCTCTCTCTCTGATCCTTCCTCTGCCTCAGTGCTTCGCTTTTTGTCTAACTTTGCCCCCTTCTCTGTCCCTATCTCTGTCTCCTCTGGTTTCTGTTCCTTTTTTGTCTCCATCTTTCTCTCCTTGTCACCTCGGTGGTCACGTAAGCTGTATTTTCCTTAGAGCTAGGCTGCGGTGGCCTAGTTGGAGCCTGGTCCCTGTACTATTGTAAATGCTGCTTTTATGCACCCCACTGGGCCCATTGCTCTTAATTCTCTCCCTCTTCCAGAACCTGAAAGACTCATTCTTGGGTTTCAGGTAAATTTTATTCTTTACAGACTTCACTGGGCAACCAGCTCTGGATCTGGTCCTAGGAAGTCTGGGGGGATTTGGCAGGGATGGGGTGGGGTGATAGGGTGTGGAAGAAACAGGAGCTGACCCTGGCTTTGTCCTTAGGCACCTCCTAGTCTAGGGAAGATAGAGGAGAAGCAGATTCAGCCCCAGCCTCAAAAGAGAAGAAATAGGTCTAGGCCTTGCCCTCAGGTAGTCTGACTGGGGAGAGCAAAGTTACCCACAATTCAATTCAACAAGCATTTACAAAGAAGAGGGCAGTGCAAGATAGAAATATGAAAAATCCTCGTCTTCTTTTCCTCCCCTCCTTCAATCAGAGTATCCTTTTGGCCCCAGATCTGTTATTAAAATGGCTTTCTCATTAAGAAAGCTTTTTTTTCTCTGCAGAGAGCTGCTTTCTCTACATGGCAACTGTCAAAAGCCCAGAGGCAGATGTCCTGCCTGTGGCCTCAACCTCTTAGATGGTTCTGAAGACCTGTCCATTTCTGCCAGTTGCAGAACTGTTAGTAAAATCTCTGAGCCCAGTTAACTCCTCCATGAAAGCTTGGATTGGATAGTCTCTTAAGGGCCTGTCCAGCTCTGAGATTCTATGTTCTGTGTGCTAAGACCCCTGAGGAGGAAGGGATCTTTACAGAATGTTAACTATATTCCATGTTCTAAGGGCCTTCCAATTCTGAAATCCTGTGTTCTAAGGTCCCTCCCAACTCTGACATCCTGTTTTCTAAGGTCCCTCCCAGCTCTGTCATTCTGTGTTCTAAGGGCCCTCCCAGCTCTGACACTCTATGTTTTAAGGGCCTTCCCAAATCTGCCATTCTGTGTTCTAAGGTCCCTCCCAAATCTGCCATTCTGTGTTCTAAGGTCCCTCCCAACTCTGACATCCTGTGTTCTAAGGGCCCTCCCAGCTCTGACACTCTATGTTTTAAGGGCCTTCCCAAATCTGCCATTCTGTGTTCTAAGGTCCCTCCCAGTTCTGATGTTCTATACTCTTTAAGTTCTGCTCAGCTGTGACTGTTGGTGAATGCTCTACGGTCCCTTTTATTTCATTATCCCAAAGAATAAAAGCCTGTGTAATCAGGGGCAGAGTAGAATGCTTTATGAGAATTATATGAAGAATGATGGTTCTGGGCTGGTGAGGAAGAGAGGAAGGGAAGTGGGGGGCGGTGGGGAAATAGGACCTGGCCTCCCAGAAGACCTGGCACCTGCAGATGGGGAGCAGGCCCAGGCTGGAAAGAGTTTCGGGTGAAACTTGGCAGGCTGGGACAGCATGTTCCCAGCCCAACCTCTCCCTTCCTGACTGCGGCTGTGAAAGCAGGCCAGGGCTCTTCCTGGCCCTCCCAGGGAGAGACATTCTCCCAGCAGCCCCCGGTGCCCCAAGCCCTTGACCTCCTCCTGGCAGACACGACTCTTCCCCCGGCTTGATTGGTCTTCTCATCTCAAGTCCCTTTCTTTACTTTCTGAGAGTCTGGTAAGTGGCACTCTCCCCTCAGGCTCTGCTTGTCTGCCTGCCGAATGCTCTGAAAAGCTGTTTTTGGTATCGAGAAGGTCGGGAGTTAATTTTTCTAAGTGGCAATTAAGCACCAGGTGCCTTCATAAAGCGCCAGGCAGCTCCTGCATGTAACACCAGAAACAGTGGGAAATGAGGCTTTTCTCTGTAGCTAGGACTCTCTTACTGGCTTTCTTCTGTCTCCCACACACCATCTCTGGCCTAGCTTTTTGTCTTACTTTTTCATTCATTCATTTATTAATGAGCATTTATCAAGTGCTCACTATGTCCCAATCACTGTGCTAGATTCTGGGGATACAGAAAACAAAACAAACAAACAAATAAATAAATAAACAAAGCAGTCCTACCCTCAAGGAGCTTAGATTCTACTGATGACAATAACAACAGCCAACATTTATATAGATCTTTAAGGTTTGCCAAGAGCTTTACAAATAGCCCATCTGATCCTCTCTGGGAGGTAGGTATCTCCATGTTACTGTTTTAGGAAACTGAGGCAGACAAGAGGTCAAATTGACTTGCCCAAGGTTATACCACTAGTAAGTGGATTTGAATCCAGGCCTTCCTGGCTCCAGCTTCTATATCTACTGAGCCACTGAAACAGGATAAGCACAGATAATTCATTAAAAAAAAATATGTCTATGTATACATGTAGGCACAGGGGATTGGTTGGTCAGGGTCCAACTCTCCCTTCTCATGTACAAAATAAATATCAAACAATTTGAGGGAGTCAGTCAACAAGCGTTTATTAAGCACTTACTATATGCCAAACACTATTCTATGTGCTAGAATGCACAGAAATATAAAAGCAAGAGGGCATTCATCCGTGTAGCCCTTTGAAGCTCTGGGCTCAGTCTCCCAGTCTCAGCTCCTGCATTGGTAGCTAAGGTTCCCAGACTGAGGATGACTACATCTCCCTCAGAGTTCTAGAGACAACCCCAAGGGGTTTGGGGATTTTTCTAAGGCCATTGGCTCTAACCCCCATTCCAGCACGTTAAAGTTCCAGTGTGCTAATCACCAGTGATTGGCAGTATCTTTTAACCACCTGATGCCTCATCCACAGAATGATAATGAATCAACTTTAATTAGCTTTTACAAAGAAGTATTTGCTGGAAAGATATAGCAAGAGCTAAAGTACACAAGTATCCCCAGACCGTGGAAGCTCGGGGCCCTCTCTTGTACCTCTGTCCCTGGGGAGAGTGGGTACCAACTCAGAGCAACAGCTACAAAGCGTTTGCCCTGCCAAGGTGGTCACTTCTGAATGTGGCAAAGCTGACGCAGCTGCCTTTGCTACAAAGCCCTGACCAAAGGAAAGAACACGGGAACAGGGGGTGATGCCCTCCCGGACATAGGGCTTGCCTAGGAGGATGTGGGCTTGTGGGTCAGCCCAGTATCTCCCCAATACAGGCTCCTTCTGTAGCCAGTAGGAAGGAAAAGAAAGCAGATTTCTCCACTGAAATCTTTTGCCTGAATTCTCAGTTCCAGCTGAGCAGACAAGCAGAAGGCCTCTCTCTTCACAACACAGCCAACGAGCAGAAAACATTCAAGGAAGACCTGAAGGGGAGAGAGGGGCCCCTCCATTCAATATCAGCACAGATTTCTGGGAGCAGATTCCCCCAAGGCTCCACGTGGGCTGGCAACAGGCAGAGCCCCCTGAACACGCTCTGAGCCCTCATTTTCCAGTCTTCTCTTAACACTAACAACTGAGCTCGGGGGCAGGAATCAGGAAAGGCTTAGTAGAGGAGGCAGTCCTTTAGAAGGGAACTAGGTGAGCCTGAGCTCCAAGGGATGGAGGGGAGGAAGAAGAGCACTGTAGCCATGGCAACAGCCTGTGCAAAGGTGTGGAGATGGGACATAGAATGTTGTAAACAGGGCAAAGCAAGGAGGCCAGTGGGTCTGCAACGTGGAATTATGTGAAGGGAAATCAGGTGACATCATTCTGCAATGGGCATCTTTCTTTCCCCTAGCTCTGTGTCTTTCTGACTCTGTTTTTCTTCTATCTATGACAGTTTCTTTTCTATCTCTATACCTCTCTCTCTTTCTCCTCCTCCTCCTCCTTCTTCTTCTTCTCCTTCTCCTCCTCCTCCTCCTCCTCCTCCTCCTTCTTCTTCTTCTCCTCCTCCTCCTTCTTCTTCTCCTTCCTCCTCCTCCTCCTCCTCCTTCTTCTTCTTCTCCTTCTCCTCCTCCTCCTCCTCCTTCTTCTTCTTCTTCTTCATCTTCTTCTTCTTCTTCTTCTTCTTCTTCTTCTTCTTCTTCTTCTTCTTCTTCTTCTTCTTCTTCTTCTTCTTCTTCTTCTTCTTCTCCTCCTCCTCCTCCTCGTCCTCCTCCTCCTCCTTCTTCTTCTCCTTCTCCACCTCTTCCTCCTCCTCCTCCTCTTCCTCCTCCTCCTCCTGCTTTTCCCTATTCTCCTCCCTCTCATCTTGGATAAGCACTTTCTTTTATCTCTGTCACAGCCTCTCTATTTCTCTTCTGTCTCCACCTGTATCATCATACTTCCACCTATTTCTCTTCTCTCATTTTCTTTCTCATTTGGTCCTTTGTCATTTTCCCCTGATACTTTCCAAAGGGCAAATAGAGTTCCTGAGTTCCTTTCAAAATGCAATCACCAGATGTCACAGCTGGGAAGGACCTCAGAAACTGTTAAGAGCAAGCTCCTTATTGTACAGAGGAAGAAATTGAGTACCAGAAAAGTCAAGCACTTTACTCAGTCACACAGTTAGTAAATGGTTAAGATAGGACTATAGTCCAGGCCTCCTGATGCCCAGGGGATATGTTCATTTCCTGATACCACACTGCCTTTGCTGGACATTCTATACTTCTCCTGGCTAAACCATCAGAATCTCATCCAGCCCCTTCAACTGGCCCAGCATGTTAACAGAGTGAAAGGAGGCTTGGGTCCAAATTCTGACTCTATTATTGCCTTCATGGAATTTGCCTTCTCTGGGTCTCAGTTTCCTCATTTGTAAAAGGAAGGGTTGGGCTAGATGACCTTTACTTCAAGTGACTTTGCAGAAGGGGAAATGGGGGCCCAGAGAGGGAATAAAAGACTAGCCCAAAGTCCCACAGTCTGCTGCGGATCTAGTGCTAGACCCTCACTGCCTTCCACACCCAGGACTCAGGTTCCTGCTCTGTGGGAGGACCTTGACAATAAGGGGTTCAGGGCCCAGTTTCTGAGGCCCTTTACAGCTCTGCAGAGGCTGAATGGAAAGTTCTATCAGCAGATAAAGCATGACTCATGCGGGCCCCAAGAATGTGATTTTAATTAATCCTGTGAGGGAAATGGAGTAATTAAAAAGTCATAATACTTTCCTGGGTTGTGGTCTGACTCACCCTAGAACATGCAGTCAGCTCCCTATCCCTCCTGGGAATAGATCTTTCCCTCTGGGTCCTGTTGCCCCACTACTCTCAGGCATTCCCAAGACCTTTTTGTCTGGGGACCTCTGGCATCCATCAGCTCCTGGAGATCCTGATGGCCCAGGTCTCTTGGAAGCTCCTGGGGGTGTAGAGACAAAGCAAAACCCAAAGCTTAGTCAGTCACAGTACCCTATGGTGTCCATGGCCAGCAACCTTTCAGTGATCTTCACTCTGATCACTGGGTGATCAGGGGTGAGGAACCTGCAGCCTCGAGGCCACATGTGGCCCTCTAGGTTCTCAAGTGTGGCCCTTTGACTGAATGCAAACTTCACAGAACAAAGCCCCTTAATAAAAGGATTCGTTCTATAAAACTTGGTTGCATGTTTCCCAGCCCTGGTCTAGAGAATCAACAGAACAATAGATGGAGCCCTGATTTGTAGCATTTACCCATTTCTGGTGTGTGAGGGCTTACAATGAACTCAGGCCTCTGTCAGGAGCCAGGATGAGCTGACTCCAGCACACCACTGCCTTTTTCCTTCCCTATTCCATCCAACTGAAGACTAAGACTTGGTCACCTACATTGCCAAAATGGAGCTAAGAGGTGAGCATCCATGTATATGAGGAGACTCTGTGGATGGCTCCCCTTCCTTCCTGGGGTGCTTTACTCATCAAGGTACAATGTGAAGAATGTTTAGACATTATGTCAGGAGATCTGTTACTTTCTAGCTGCATGACTGAACAATTCACTCTTTTCTGAGTCTCAGTTTCTTCAGATGGAAAATTTGTGATTATTGAGTTTTAACTCTTGATGAGCCTGTTTTTGTTGTTGTTGTGTGTGTGTGTTTTTGCTTTCTGCAAATTGCCATTTCCTTCTCATATTACAAATGAGGAAACTGAGGCAAACAGTATTAAGTGACTTGCTCAAAGTCACCCAGCTTGAAAGTGTCTGAGACTGAATTTGAACTCAGGAAGATGAATCTTCCCAATCCCAAGCCCTGTGCTTTATCCATTGCATATGTGGGTGCTCTGTTTGGATATCTAAATCTCTTCGTGAGACTCCTAGCAGCCCCTTCCCTAGCTTTCCCTTCCCTAGAAAAGTTCTGTTGATTGCCTGGGATCCTGGGCTTTGGAATCCCACTCACAACTCAGACTCTGGCTGCTCTATTTATCTATCTAATCTTTTTTTTTTTTTTAATTGTTAATCTGTGTTGAGTATGTACAATTGAGATCTTAAGATGGAGATTAATCAAATCTCTTGAGAAGTTATAGAATCACAAGATCTTAAATCACAGAATATTAGAATCATAGAGTTATTAGAAAGCCTATAATCTTTACCTCAATGATTTTTTTAAAAATTGTTTTTTATTCTGAACTTGGTAAACACCCAAAAAAATGTTCCGTATGCAAAATAGAGCAGAAAAAGAGAATTATATGTGAAAATACAAATACATATTTCCATTATGCACAACTTGGTTTTCAAATATATTTAAATAAAAATATTAAATTATAAAGAGAGTTCTTAAGGCTGTTTTCCTTTTAATCTATTCATCTATTTTTATATGCATTTATTATCTCTCCCAGTTGAATAGTAAACCCAAGAAAAAAAAGAACCTTCATAAGAAATGTATAGTCCAGCAAAACAAATCTCCATGTCAGCCATGTCCAAAAACATATGACTCATTCTGTATTTTCAGTCCATTACCAGCTCTCTGGAAGGTGGTAGGTGGAGTGTTTAATTTCCAGTCTGCTGGGCTCATGGCTTATCATAGCATTGATTAGAATTTTAGTCTTTGAGAAATGTTTTCCTTATTAGTAATATCTAGCATTTATATGATGCCTAGTATGTGCCAAGCCCTGTGCTACATGCTTTAGAAATATTATCTCATTACTGGCCCTGGAGTCAGGAGGACCTGAGTTCAAATTTGACCTCAGACACTTAACATTTACTAGCTGTGTGACCTCAGACAAGTCACTTAACCCCAATTGCCTGGCCTCCAAAAAACCAAAAGCAAACAAAGTAAAAAGAAATACTATATCATTTGATTCCCTACAACAACCCTGTGAGGAAGAGATGGAGTGACTTGTCTAACTGGGAACACACAGCTATGTTTGAGGCCAGATTTGAACTTCCTGACTCCGGGCCTAGCATTCTCTCCACTGCACTGCCTAGCTTCCATCTTTATGATATTGTTACTGTAGAAATTGTTCTCCTGGTTCTATCCATATCATTTCACATTCATTCATAGATGTCTTCCCAAGTTTCCTTGATGCCATCTTTTTGTCATGCCTTATAGCATAATATGAATTACATTCATAGGCCATGATTTGTTTAGCCATTCCCCAACTAATGGGCAACTCTTTGGTTTCCAGTTCTTTGCTATAACAAAAAAAGTTGCTATAAATATTTGTGTACCTATGGGCCCTTTCTCTCTTTCTTTGATATCTTTGGGGTCTAGGGATAGGGTAGGAACTGTCCAGCGACTTCTGGAGCATAGTTTCAGGTTGCTTTCCTGAATGGCCCAACCAACTCACAGCTGAACAGACTTTAGGGTATCTGTTTTCTTGAAGCTCTTCCAATTGTCACTTATCATCTTTGATAATCTGATAGAAGCCTCAGAGCTGCTTTAGTTTAGGTTTCTCTAATTATTAGTGATTTGGAGTATTTTCTCATATGGCTATTGATAGTCTAAACTGTTTTCTTTACAAACTACTTTTTTGCAATGGCCATCATTCTTCTGTGTTTGAATCAGTTCTGCATCCATCTTGATTGCAAGACCTTTATCAAAGAAACCTTCTGCAAAGATTCTTTTTTTCCCCCTCAGTTAACTGTTTACCTTCTAATTTTAACTACATTGGCTTTATTCATGCAAAACCTTTAAAATTTGATAAAACCAAAATTGTTACTTTTATAGATGATCTTTGCTTTTCTTTGCCTGGTCATGACCTCTTCTCCTATTCATAATTGCTTCCTTGTTCCTCCAATTTGTTTATGACGTGGCATTGTATATCTTAGGTCACACATTCATTTAGAGCTTATTGAGTCTTAAAATGAGAGGATATTGGAATAGGAGAATAATGGAACAACAAAATCTGAAAATAATAATAGCTGACACAGTGCCTTGAGGTTTCGAAAATGCTTTGCACGCACTATTTCATTTGGTCCTCAAAACAGTCCTGTGAGGGAAGTGCTATTATTATTTCCACTTAACAGATGAAGAAACTGAGGCAGAAAGTTTGAGGACAGATTTAGAAATAGAAGGAACCTTCAAAATCATAGCCTCCTTCAGTTTACAGTTGAGGAAACTGAGGCTGAGACATTAAGTGATTTGCCTAAGACAATGTAGGTAGAATGTGCTAGAACTAGGATGTGAATCTCTGTCCTTTGACTTCCAAATCCAACACTGGGTGATGCAGTAGATAGAGGGCAGGACCTGAAGTCAGGAAGATCTGAGTTCAAATCCAGTCTCACACTCTTATTAACTGTGTGAACCTGAGCAAGTCACTTAACTTCTGTCTGCCTCAGTCTCCTCAACTATAAAATGGGGATAATAACAGCACCTACCTTCCAGGGTTGTTTTGAGGATCCAATAAAATAGTATTTATATAGTACCCGACACTTAATAAATGTTTATTCCTTTTCCACTCCATAAAGAATGTCACAATTAGAAGGGACGTTAGCAAACATTTATTCCAACTCCTTCATTTCCCAGAAGGGGAAACAGATGCCCAGTTAGAGGACATAGCAATAGATGCATTTTACTGCAGTTCACAAACGACTTTGCAGACATTATATGTTGTGGAGCCCCACAACAGCTCTCTCAGGTTGGCATGGCAGGTGCTATTATCCCCACTTCCCAGTGTGGAAAACTGAGTCCTAGAGAGGTTAAGTGACTTTTTCCTGCTCATATAGATAGCATCAGAGTCAGAATTGGAACCCAGGCCTTCCTGACTCCAAATCTGCTACTCTAGCCATTTCTTTTCGAGGCCTTGTAAATGATTTATCTAAGGTCACATAGTAAATCAGCAAATATCTGACTTCTCATCTCAGGTAGTCCTGAAAAGGCAGGGTTGGGACTAAAACCCCAGTTTTCTGACTCCTAGCCTTCTCTGATTCCGTCTTTCCTTGTCTCTTCTGCTTCTCATATACTGGACAGGAAAGAGATGGAGGAAGGGAAACCCTGTGCTGTCTGAGGGCCTCACCACATAGAGCTGCTTGTTTCATTGATCCTGGTCCCCAAGGACAAGCTGTTACAGGGGTCATCCCTCTCCATCTTACTGATCTGTGACATAAATGTCGTTTCTCACCTTTGGGCTGTTTCCCTATTGATCTAAGGCTCCCTTTCCTCACTATTGACTCCCCTCTTCCTCTTCCTCCTCCTCTTCCCTCTCCTCCTCTTCCTCTTCCTCCTCTTCCTCCTCCTATTTTTCCTCCTTGTTTTCCTC
>WOXC01003448.1:0-40141 GCA_011680675.1 Gymnobelideus leadbeateri
GAGAGCTGTCATGCTGTATGTAAGGTGGATTTTAGTTTATGTAAAGTGGATTCTGTTATTCTTTTTTAGATAATAGTTCCCAGGATCATAGATACTAGTTCCCAGGATCCACAGTAATAACAATCTATTAGTTCCCAGGCTTGTGACTTGTAAACAATCTCACCACATTTGCATGGTGAGATATAAGAATAGATAATGTAAACATTTGAGTTTACCTGGTAAATACCTGCTGCACCTGAACTATGCTGAATTACTATGATATTGCTAAAGTTAATGTAAACTTGTGAGGCTATTGTTGGCAAACTGCTTTATTTGTGTGCTTCTCTATAAAGCAAGTGAGCATGGTCAGTAGGTGGGGAATGGAAATGCACAGATTTAGGGGAATGTGAAGCTATGCCTGCCTTGATTGGCCCCTACCAAGATTTAGGGGGAAATGCATAAGCTAGAATGTTTCACTTGTCTTGACTGGCCCCATCTAGATTTAAGGGATAGTACAGGAGCTGGAAGTCCCATTCCCGTCCACTCCTATGAGAAGAGTAATTAAGGGATGCTGTAGGAGTTAGTGCTCCAATCATGAGAAACCCCATTGGGAAAAATAAAGCAATTAAATATCCCCTATCATGTCTCCATCACTGTTCCTCTGACTGCCCAGATTAAGAGTAATGCTGGAGGCTGGAGCCCCAAATCTCCTGTGTCTCCTGCCTAACACATGATGTAGTTGGAGTTACCTGCTCTACACATGCTCCACCTTCTATCCAAGTTTTCCTTCAGTCAGTCCTCATATTTGATAGTATATGGTCCCCTCACTATCCCACTCATCTTCCTCTGGGTATAGGTCCAAATTGTCAGCCCTGAGACGTGTTCAAATTTATAGATCTGAAGCAGACAGTCATGGGATTCTGCTAGCACTTTGGAATTGGCTCATGCTGAGAATAGAGCCAGATCTGCTCTGTGGTCTCAAGAATACCCCAAAGTTATTCCTGAGGAAAGGGCTATAGGCTGGCTGCAAGGCAACCAATAATATCAATGGCTAGTTAGAAATCCAGTATTTCTGGTAATATCCTCCATGGAACCAAAACCCTGAATCTGCTTCTGAGAACAGATATTTTTGACAGATAAAAACTTCCGGGTTGGAGCCAAGATGGCGGAGTAGAAACAGCTCATCCAAGCCACTCTGCCCCCACATTCCCCCCAAACGATGTAAACAGGGACTCTGAACAACTTCTGGAGCCCCAGCACTCACAGAACGACACAGAGAAGCTAAACTCCCACTGAGGACAGCCCAGCAGCCCTGCAGGAAGGACCAGCGCAGTGGTCTGGGACCTGGCAGCATGCAACGCGCAGAGCGCAGGAGCTGAGCCAAGCCGAGCCCAGGTCCGCGTGAGCCGAGGTTTTAGCCCCAGGGCGGCAGGGCCAGCAGCCGGCTGGAGGAACCCCAGAACACCAGGAGCTGTGGCGATTCCAGAACTATCAACATAGACTTGCCTGGGACAAAGTAAGAGGTTAGTGTCCTATGGACTTTGGGGCTGGTATTAGAGAATGCGTCGGCTCCCTCCCCTGGGGGCTAGAAGCCGCTGAGGACAAACACCATTTTGTAGTTTTCAGAGGCAGATCCCGCCCCCAGCCTGCAAATTTGTAGGGAGATCCAGCGATCAGTCTTGGGGGGTAATCACTCTTGCTTTAACCTCCCTGGATCTGGATTGTGATCTAGGGTGGAAGTCGTGGGTGGGTTTACAGCTTGCCAGAAACGGAAGTTGCCCCCCACACGTTCAAGACGAAAATTCCTCTATCTGGCCTTAAAGCCATAGTGTGGCAACAAGTCCAAAAGTCAAGTAATTAAGTGGCAACATGCCAAGGCAAAGGAAACAGAAAAATGCAACCCTAGACTCCTATTTTGGGGCATAGAGCAGGAAAAGGACTGTGAGGTCAGAAGTCCTGCTCCAAAAGCCCCAGGGGAAACCATGAGCGGGTTGTAGGCCATAGAGGACCTTAAGAAGGACTTTAAAAATCAAATAAGAGAAGTGGAGGAACAATTGGAAAGAGAAATGAGAAGGATGCAGGAAAAGTATGAAATGAGGGTCAATAGCCTGACTGAGGAAAACAACGCCTTAAAAAATAGACTAACTCAATGGCAAAGGAGGCCCAAAAGGGCAATGAGGAGAAGAATGCCTTAAAAAGTCGAATTTGCCAGATGGAAAAAGAATCTCAGAAGTTCACTGAGGAGATTCATTCCTTCAGAGTTAGATGCTGGAAAATGGAAGCTAATGACTTATGAGAAATCAAGATGCTGTTACAGATCCAAACAAATGAAAGATTAGAAGGCAATGTGAAATATCTCATGGAAAACCACTGACCTGGAGAATAGATCCAGGAGAGACAATTTAAAAATTATTGGACTACCTGAAAGCCATGATCAAGGAAAGAACCTAGGAATCACCCTTCAAGAAATTCTCAAGGAAAGTTGCCCTGATGTTTTAGATCCAGAGGGCAAAATAGAGGTTGAAAGAATCCACTGATCACCTCCTGAAAAAGATCGCAAAAAGAAAACTCCCAGGAATATATAGCCAGGTTCCAGAATCCCCAGATCAAGGAGAAAATATTCCAAGCAGCCAGGAAGAAACAATTTCAATATTGTGGAAACACAATCAGAATAGCCCAGGACCTGGCAGCTTCTACACTGAGGGATCGAAGGGCATGGAATATGATATTCCAGAGGGCAAAAGAACTGGGAATGAACCCAAGGGTCACCTACCCAGCAAAACTGAGTATTTTGTTTCAGGGGAAAATATGGTCATTCAGTGGAATAGAGGACTTTCAAGCATTCTTGAGGAAACCAGAATTGAATAGAAAATTTGACATCCAGACACAAGAAGGAAGAGATGCCTGAGAAGGTAATCAGAAAAGAAATCAAAAGGAACTTATCAAAGTTGAACTATTTACATTCCTATATGGAAAGCAATAACTGTGACTGATGATATCTTTCTCACTATGAAAATAATGGAAGAAGGGGTGTGGTCATATGAATACATATGTGAATGTGTGTGTATATGGTTACAGTTATATATGGATAGAGGGCATAGGTTGAATTTGTTGGGAAGGGAGAATACTCAAGGGATGAAATTATGAGGTGAGAGAGGAAAGTGGCAAGAGGAGATGGGGAGAGACAGGGTAGGGTAAACTATCTCATGTAGGGGAAGTGGTTGCAAGGGAGGGGGAGAATAGGAAGGCTAAAAAGGCAAAACCACATTCTCATTGAATTTGGTTCAGGGAGAGAATGACATACATACTAAATGGGATATCTCAACCTGCAGCAGGATAGGGGGAAGGGGGATGAGAGGAGGGATGATGGATGGGAGGGCATCCTTGGGGTGAGGGGAGGTTGGAAGTACCCACTATAGAAGAGGGACAGGATCATGTAGGGAATGGACCAGGTGGGGGGTGGGATGAGTGGGAGGGAATTATAAGCAGCCTTGTACAATATATCTACTATGATAATGTTTTGCATAGCTAGACATGTACAACATATACTGAATTACTTATCTCCCCAGAGGGAATGGGTGACAAGGGAGGAAGGAAATGGATCTGAAATTTGAGGTCATAACATTAAATGTTTCAAATATAAAAAAAAAAAAAACAACTTCCGGGTTTTGGGGGAGGCTAGGTTGCACAGTGAGTAGAGCACCGGCCCTGGGGTCAGGAGGACCTGAGTTCAAATCTAACCTCAAATACTTAATACTAGCCATGTGACCTCGGGAAAGTCACTTAACCCCAATTGCCCTGCCTTCCCCCATCCAAAAAGTAAAAACAAAACTTCAGGGTTTTAAAGAAAACACTTTTGTTTGCCAGAAAGTAAAAACTGGTATTGACAGTGTATTGAAAGGTAACTTTCTTTAGTTAAATTTCATTCAAACATTTATTAAGCACCCGTTATATTCACATCACTGTGCTGGATCGTTTGGATACAAAGACAGAAATAAAATAAACAAAAAAAAATCTGTACCTTCACATAGTTTATGTTGCTCAGATTCTTCACGGTTGGGGTTTTCTAAAAAGTGTGATTTGGATTAAGGAGACCTAGGTTAGTATCCTCGCTGACTATGTGATGGCTAACAAATTACTTATTTGTTAGCAGGGGTGGTGAGCTTGTGGCCACATGTGGCCTCAAGGCTGCAGATTCCCCACCCCTGAATTAACTTCTCAAGGCCTCATTTTCTATATCTGTTATAATAGGAATAATGATAACAACATGGATCATGAAGGCCTTTGAGGGCGGAGACTTGTCTTTTGTCTCTTTGTGTATCCCCAGTGTTTAAGCACAGAACCTGGCAATAGAGGTTCTTAATAAAATGTTTAATGACTGTTTGACATGGGATTGATGTGAAAGGGCTTTGTAAATCTTAAATCACTAGAGAAATATAAATCAGCACTATTAGTATCATTATTGGTTTTTTAGAGGCCCTTTCCATGGCTACCCTTAAACAAAAGAGACCACAGAAGAGGAGGTCTCACACTTGCTAAATAAACCTCTTTGCTGATAAATTCACAGTGGGCTTTATGCTAATTCTGTGAGGAAAGGGTAGAGCACCTAGGAATCTTGCCTGCATGTCTGGGGCACCAGCAAAGACTGGTAGATGGAGAAGGGTTGGGCATTTCAATGCAGCCTTCTGAGACATCTTCTACCTTCTGTGTCTCTGTTCTTCCCAGGAAGCAGTAGGGTCTGCCACCTTGAACACAGCTTTGGGAGTCAGAAGCTGCCAAGACTTAATCTTGGGCTTGGACCCATCCACTTTAGGAACCAGCTGAAAACCAAAGATGCAGGTAATAGAGAGAATCTAGCCAAAAGAACATTTCTCACAACCATCAGCAGAGTGGGGGAGTTCTGGCAAGCAAAGCTCTTCTTCCTCCTGTCCCATATTGATAAGCAAAGAAGTCTCCTGTCCATATCCTCCCAGCAGTATCTACATAGTGACCTTTTCTCATTTTGGAATCAAAGGAGTTGATTTTAAAATATTATTATTCAGAAGAGCAATGCCACCAAAAACCAAGGTCTCAGGTTAGATAGACTAAATGGGAGACAGATAGTCACTTGCCTGGAGTCTGCTGAAATAGCCCCCATGTATATATTGATTTCTTCCATAAAACTCCTTTTCTGATGTCTCTTTGTGGGGTTGAGATAACCATAAGCTCCAGAAGGCTCTGCTGGGAGAGGACTGGCAGTCCATGGCAGCTAGAGAGTATTAGAGAGTATGGGGCCATGGAAGATACTCAAATGATCTGAAAACCAGTCTCACTAAACTCACAGAGACTCAGCACCAAATGTTCATCACCAAGCAAATTATTTTTGTTTCCAACAACTCTCCTACCAAGACACTGAGAGTATGGAACAATTACAATCTGATCACTAAAGGAAACAGACCTATGGATGAAATCATGGATCCTTGACGTGTTGAAGTTCAAAAAGCTTTTAAGATTTACAACTGAGGCTAAAAAAATGTAAAGTTACTTGCCCATGGTCACACAGATATTAAATGTTAAAGCTGAGATTCAATCTCAACTCTCTTGACTCAAAGACTAATGTCTCTATCATTGCTAAAAGAACAAGGACTTCCCTTGTCAGAAAGACCAAGCAGAAAATACTGCTACACATCATTCCATTGTTGACTGATGACATCTCAAACCAGGACACAATGTTTTGTGAAAGAGCTAACAGTTCTGAGTATTTTTCCTATCCCAGGTGAAGCGACAAGAGAAGAAAATGTGACATCAATTGATGCAGACAGATGCCATAACAACCTGGATATTTGAGGGAGACATTGGGGTAAAGGTTAATGAGCATGTAGTAGGGAGATCTGTAGAAATGGAAATGACCTGAACTCACTTCTGGAGGTTTCTGTAGGATTGTTTTTGCTTTTTTTTTTTTTTTTGGAGGGGGGAAGATAGGACAAGTGGGGTTAGGTGACTTGCCCAAGGTCACACAGCTAGTAAGTGTTAAGTGTCTGAAGCCAGATTTGAACTCAGGACCCCCTGACTCCAGGGCCAGTACTCTATTCACTGGGACACCTAGCCACCCCTTTAGGATTATTTTTATTCTAGGGTCCTGAAGAAGAAACTCTTAAAACAGCAAATAGTAACTTTTCCAGGTCTTACCAAAAAAAAATCATCAATTTGAAACTCAGGTAGCAGGCTGAGCAAAATCAGGAGGAAAATCCATTAACAATGGAATAAATATTTTTTCTCTTTCTATTTGGAGTTTGTTTTTGTGGGTGCACTTTATAGTGTATATTTGTAAGCATACAACTCTAACTTCTTAGCAGAAGTAGATTGGGGGAGAAGGAAGGACAAAACACCTGATGAGACTCAGGTGGACTTGTCAATGCTTTTATGAGACCTATAGCCTGTTAAGTGATGTGCAAAGCTGCTCTAAATACAGATCAGAAAGTCATTATGCTTTTTTATTATGACAGATGCAAGAAGCTATTCTCAGGATGCCCCAACTACGGCCTATCAATAGGCAATTAGTGGAGAGGTGGTGTCTCTCCTCTGGGGAGATACTAAAGGCTAAGCTGCTGAAGAAGGAGGGATGAAATATGGAGGTTGCGTTTCTTGTTCAACTGGGGAAATATGGCCAGAGGAGAATTTATGAGAGGCGCAGGATGGCTGGGTACCCAAAACAGCCAGCAGCAAAGCTCTGTTTCTCTTCTTCATCACCATTTCTGTTCCCCAGAGAGCAGAACTGAGAAGAACAAGAGCTAATCTATGGTGACTTCCACAGAAATAATAATAATTAATTAATTATAATAATAGCACTTGTAGATAACTTTAACATTTGCAAAGTACTTTACAAATATTTCATTTATTCCTCACGATTACCCTGTAATGTAGGTGCCATTGTAGGAATTCAACTCGGATCTTCCTGACTACTCATCCAACAGCACTCTGTCTACCACCCAGCTGCCCTAGTTGTACTGGGATTCCAGCAATACAGTGGATTCCTGCAGCTCTGCAGGAAACTCCTCACCTCTGCACACCCTCATCTCCCTGTACTTCAAACTCTGTGCAGTACATTGAAAAATGCCCAAATTCCTTATCATCTGCATATTTCAGTCAGTTCATTTTTTTCAGCTGGTGTTTGTTCAGTTGTTATGGTGTGTGTATAACACTGGACTAGACACTGAGGAACATAAAAAATTTTGATAAGATATGACCCTCCCTACCCTCATGAAGAGTATAGTCTAGTTGTTTAAGTGTATTCCAGGAAATAATACTTGACCCTGATCAGCATAAAACTTGAGTATAATAGAACATCATGGAAAAGGAGCTTTAGAGACCATCTCATCCAACCCCATCATTCTACAGATAGGAAAAAATGTATATAGTTCCTACTATATGCTAGGCACTGTGATAAATGCCTTTACAAATATCTCATTTGAGTTTCACACCTATCCTTCAAGGTTGGCCTAACATTATCCCCATTTTATAGTTGAAAAAACTGAGGTAAACAGAAGTTAATTAACTTGTCCAGGGAAACAAAGCTGAGTGTCTGAGGCTAGATTTGAACTCAGATCTTCCTGACTCCAGACCTAGTCTAGCACCCTAGCCACTGAGCCATCACCTGCCTCTTAAATATTAAGACTTGCATTCAACAAAAACAGAACTTGTGACTTTTGGATCTTTTTATTTTGTTTTCAAGGGAGAAACAAACCACAAGAAAAGTTCACATAAGTGGCTGCTTTGAAAAATAGGAATTTTCAAAATAATTCTTATACCTTCTGAAAGTTTCATTTCCTACATTACAGTGAAGGATGTAGAGGCCCATAAATACCTTCAACACTTGAAGAAAGATTCCATGACATCATTCAGTATTATACATCTGGGACTAAGTAATAGGAATGAACCTCTTCCTGTAAGGGGGGGTAGGGTGGGGGTGGGGGCAGTAGGAAAGGGTAATTGGGACACCTTAGAAGAAAGAAGCTTCGTTCTAATGGTTGATGATATGGATTCATAGCTGCCACTAGGTGAGAGGTCATCCAGTCACTGTCAGAAGAAAAAGAAATAGTGGTAGTAATCAATGACTTCTTGCTAAGAGGTACCAAGACAGATATCTGCTAATCTGGTAACATCATCACAGAGTTGTGACAAATGACACAGTGGAGGGCTGGGTGTGGAGTCAGGAAGACTCATCTTCATGAGTTTGAATCTGGTCTCAGACACTTACTGGCTATGTGCCCCTAGGCAAGTCACTTAATCCCCTTTGCCTCAGTTTCCCCATGTGTAAAATGAGATGGAGAAGCATATAGGACATGGCAAAACTCTCCAGTATCTCTGCCAAGAAAATCCCAAATTGGTATCACAAAGAGTTAGGCATGACTATAAATAACTGAACAGCAACAAAAAATTATTAAATGATGATTAAAAAACAAACAGAACAAACCTTAGAGATATATGTTTTCATTACTACAAAGAAAGATAGGGAATTCTAAAAAGAAAGGCATATTTTTAAAGTGAACAGCCAGATAAGAATTCTCAGCTAGTGTCTGAAGATGAAATTTTAATTTCTAAATCATGACTTAAAATATAGGTTAAAAAATTTATATACCCCAAGGAGGTCAAAAACAGAAAGAAGGTCTAACTTTCACCAAAATATTCATAGCAGCACTTTTTACAGTTGTAAAAAAAAATTAGAAGCAAAATAGATACCTATTGGGGGATAGCTAAATCACTTATATACCAAAAGAAATTATGAATATAAAGAATTCAAAGAAGAATGGGAACTTATAGGACCTGAAACAGAGAAAAAAACTAGGAAATAATATACATATGACTATAACAATATAAATGGGAAAGCACACAACAACAGCAAGTCTGAACTGAATGCTATATAAGTATGGTAACAAAGTTTGGCTCCAAAGAAGAATGAGGGGGGCAGCTAGGTGGCTCAGTGAATAGAGTACCAATCCTGGAGTCAGGAGGACCCAAGTTCAAATCTAACCTCAGACACTTAACACAAAAACTAGCCATGTGACCTTGGGCAAGTCACTTAGCCAAATTACCCTACCTTCCCCCCTCCAAAAAAAAAAAATGAATGAGAAAATGCACCATGCTACTTTCCTTTCAGAGGTGAGGGGCAGAAGGGAAAGAGGGAACACTCTAAATACCATCAGATTCTACTGTTTTGTTGAACTACTTTTTTTTTTTTTGCTGAGCTACTCTTTTTTCCTTATTCTTTACAACAAAGGACGGCTCTCTTATCTGGGGAAAGCAGAGATATGGAGGGATATATTCAGAAATTAAAGTTACATACAATATAATAAAATTATATTCTACAAAGGATCTTTGAAGAAAGAATTTGAAATTAATTGAAGACTAAATAATTTAAATTATTAAAAACTGGTAGGTCAAAAATTATAAAAACAATAGAAAATTTTCACCAAAAGTGACGAGACAACATACCAAAACTCATAAGATGCAGCTAAAGTTGTCTTTAGGGTAAATTTTCTATTTTTAATTGTTCTAAATTCATCCTAGAGGATAAATCAATGAATTGAACAGCAACTAAAAAAGCTAGAAAAAAATTAATCCCCTCAACTAAATAACATAGTAGAAATTAGGAAAAGATAATCAACTGATAAAATCAGCAATGGGTTTTGGTTTTTTTAATCATTAATAAACCATTAACTAAGGGGCGGCTAGGTGTCGAAGTGAGTAGAGTGTTGGCCCTGGAGTCAGAAGGACCTGAGTTCGGATCCGGCCTCAGACACTTAACGCATGCACAAACAAAAACCTAGCCGTGTGACCGTGGGCAAGTTACTTAACCCCAATTGCCCTCCAAAAGGCAAAAATAAAATAAAATGAACCATTAACTAGTTTGACTTTTTAAAGAAGAAAACCAAATTACTAGTATCAAATTTTTTTAAGAATTAACAATTAAAGGGGAAATTTAAAAGATGTCAGAAATAATTTTCCCAATAATAAATACCCCAGAACCATTTGGATTTGCAAGTGAACTTTCTCAAATATTCAAAGAACAATTAATTCCAATCATACATAATCTGCTTTTTAAAAAGAGTAAAAGATGAGATCCTAACTAATTCCTTCTATGATACAAATAGGATCTTAATAACCAAAACCACAGGGTGTAAAAACAGAATTTTACAGAAAAATATTAGCAAAGAGATTATAGCTATACATCACAAAGACTATACACTATAATCGAGTTGGACTTATCCCAGAAATTCAGGGTTTGTTTAGCATTAGGAAAACTATCAACATAATGAACCATATCAATAATATAACAAAAGTCATATGAGTATATTAATAGATGTTCAAAAAGCTTCTGACAAGATATAATACCATTATTATATTTTTAAAAACACTAGAAAATATGGTAATAAATAGATCTTTCTTTAATATGGTAAACAGCATCTCTCTAGTACCAAGAGCAGCATTTATGTCATAAAGATAAACTAGATGCTTTTCCAATTAGATCAGGGGTAAAGTAAAGTTTGCCTTTGAATTCACCTCTACTATTTGCCATAGTAGAAATGCTAGCTATTGCAATCAAACAAGAAAAAAATGAGGAAATAAGCATAAGCAAAGAGGTGGACTATATGATGGTCAGCTAAAAAGTAGAATAATAATAATTTAAGCAAAATTACAGGATAAAAATAGACAAACATCAACCATTAACACAATCTGGGGGTGGCTAGGTGATGCAGTGAATAGAGCACCAGCTCTGGAGTCAGGAGGACCTGAGTTCCAATCCGGCCTTAGACACTTAACACAAAAACTAGCCGTGTGACCTTGGGCAAGTCACTTAACCCCGACTGCCCTCCAAAAAGCAAATTTTTAAAAAAGACACAATCTGTATATGACCAAAAAACTTAGCAGAAATAGATGAAAAGAGAAATTCTATTAAAAATATCTACAGTTGGAGCGGCTAGGTGGCGCAGTGAGTAAAAGCGCCGGCCTCGGAGTTGGGATGACCCGAGATCGAATCCGGCCTCAGAAAATGAGCACCCACACACAAATAATGACTAGCCGTGTAACCTTGAGCAAGTTACTTAACCCCAATTGCTTAAAAAAAAAAATATCTACAGAATGTGTAAAATCCTTAGGAGCCTACCAACTAAAATACATCTGAATTTTTTTTAATCAAATTAATCTTTCAATTACTTTTTTCTCCCCTCTACCTCTCTCTTCCCCTGGGGGAAAAAAGGAAAACAAAACTCTTGTAACAAATATTCAAAATCAAGCAAAACAAATTCCTATATTGGTCATTCCCAAAATGTGTGTCTTTTTTCTCATATTTGGTCCATCACCTATCAGAAGGGGAGTAGCATTCTTCATCATCAGTCCTTTGGAAATACAGCTGATCAGAACTCTTTCAAAATGGTTGATTTTTATAGTCTAAGATAGAGGAGATAAGAGCCTGGATTCAAGTAGTGGTCATAGGAGTAAAGAGGATAGATGTGAGATATATTTTGAAGGTAGAACTGACAGGACACGGAAACTACCTGGAATCTTGCTCAGATACAGGTTGAAAGAGATGGACTTTGTTTTCCTTTCCAATTCTTGAATTATAATTAAAAAAAAAAAAAAAACAAAGCACAGCACTTACCACATCATCCCTGGTTTTCTACTACCTAATGTTCTAACACACAACCCTGGGTCCTAACCTTTCCACCCAATCTCTGGCTTCTCCAAAAGCTCTCTTCTCCCAATTTGCCCCCTATAACTCAAGAGACAGTCAGTTTAGCTACACAAATATACTTCACTGGAGTGATGGAACCTGGAAGTACCAACCATAGGCATTTTATTAGCATAGTAACCAGAGGAGCCCAGCAGTGCTTCAGTGGGGACAGAAGCAGGTGAAGCTTCCTCACAAGTAAATGTAACACCATTGGCCACATTTAATTTAAATTAGCATTTAACTATCTCCAGGGGACATAGGTTGACCACAAATAGTTGTTGCTGTAAAAGTAGCATAAGCTATGTGTGCACTAGGTAGGTACCCTAGGTGATATCTGAAATGTTTCTCAAATAGTACCAATAGCCCACACCTGTTTTTAGCAAGCCTACAAAAAAAGCAGGCTATCATTTTATTAATTGACCAGCAGGGAAGTTTATAATTTGTCCTCCAGGTAGCACTATGTTATAACAACCAGCCAAGTGGTTTTGCACATGGTATCCAGTGCACATGTGCTGACTTCCTCAAATGCAGCATTATCCCCAGTGCTCACTAAAGGACACCCACCTAAAAACCCTATCTATCCTTCTGTGATCTCAAGTTCCTACCCTCAGGGAACAGCAGGCACACTACTCTCAATCCAGTGTTGGTCTAGGGGTATAGAAAAAATAAAATAGAATATAATTTGGAATAATGAAAAGTATAGAAATTTCTATAAAGCTCCATCCCCATCCCTGGGAAATTTCTTTTTCTCTGTCAGGCAACTTCATTCATAAGACTCCTACAATTGCCTTTTCTGTGCCCACCTGGTTTATTAAAACATAGTAAAAAGAAAAAATTGTAAAGGAAATGTCAAGCCAAATCATCTCCTTTCAGCCAGTACATCTTTGGAAAGAATAAAGAAGGGAATTACATGTCTGAACCACCCCACCTCACTCCCACTCCCACCCCCATCCCACCCTGGGATTGTCTGGATAAACTATCAGAGAAAACAGGGGAGAAGTACCAGGGAGGTTGGAATCAACCTTCCAGCTTCATCTCAACAGTGACCGAGATCTCATGTGAGTCCAATACCTTTCCCTACCCATTTTCTGTTTCTTTCCCTCCCTCCCTCCATCTGTGTGTGTGTTTGTCTGTCTATCTGTGTCTCTGTCTCTCTCTCTACCCCCTTTCCCTCTCTCCCCTTCATGATCTATCTTGCCACTCTTATACCTCAGTACCATTTCTACTCTATGGCCTCAGCCTCAGTCAATCCAACTTTCCAACATCCATCTATAAGCTCTTAGACTCCTCCCTTCAACTCGAAGCACCTCTGCAACCATAAGCAACAACTGGCTGGTGACAGCTAACTCCCTCTCCAGGTAACAGCTATCTAGCCCACCAAGAGCTCTTGCTCTCCTTCTCTACGCCCACTTACATGAAAGGAATGGAATGGCAAACTGTCAGTCTCTCCCAAGGGTGACACTCATGGAAAAGCAAACTGGAGAAAAGCTGAATTGTTCCACTGCACCGAAAATCAAAGCCTATTTTCTGATCACTTCATCCCTGTCCCAAACTTGTTCTCAAATGGTTCCATTCTTGATATACTTTGGATTCATTTCCCCTGAAGCAGTTCTTGGGATCCCTCAGACTTCCACAGAATTGAAGTCCATTGAAAACCCCACTCCATTGACTTTGGCAGATCTATATTTGTCAATGAGGAGGGAACTGGACCTAATAAATCTTTCTTGGGCAAAAAATAAAAAAGGCATAATTACAGTTGTGTAACTGACCAAGTATTTCATTTCCATATGTATTATTTGCTATTCACTGGGGAGTTGAACCACTAGGAAGAGATTAAGTAATGGAGGGAAAGAAAAGGAAAAATCATCATATGGTGTGTCTATATTTCTCTATTCCCACCCCAATTGAGTTATTACCTTATCACAATTGAAGTAAATTGCACAGATTTACTCTCATGCTCCCCATTGCTAGTCCCTATTATCAGGATGAAAACATCCTGGGTATTCTAGCCCCTTCACTATTTTTTCCACCTTTACCCGTTTAAAACACACACACACACACACACACACACACACACACACTCAGCTCCCCACAATTCTACTCCTGGGCTTTATTTCTGAAGGGGAGGAGAGGGAGCCCTTTATTATTTATAAAATTGATTCAGTCTCCACTTCTTCACCTGTTCTAAGGGGGTGGCCACAAATCTTTAGCGATACTAAGTGATATGGGGATAGCCCCAGTATGATAAATCCTGACCAGCTGTTCTTCATAACCAATGAGGTCCCAAAAGGAAAACGGCCAAAATGAGAGGGGTGAGCACAGGATAAAAGTGAACAAGCTGAATATAAAGAAGCATTTCTCAAAATTAAAGAGTTGTTCAATACTAGAGTAGTTTACACACTCACAGAACTAGAGGTAAAAGAAACTTTAAATACTATCTACTTTAAAGTCCCAAATTTAGAGACAAGGAAAACTAGTCCCAGGGAAGTAAAGTGATTTGCCCCAGACCACAAAAGTAATCAATGGCAGAGCCAGGACCAAAATCTACACCTGCTGATTCCAATATGTGACTCTTTCTACCACCTCACTCTAATATCAGGGCAACTGCTTTCCTAGGAACAAAATATAAGCAAAAATAATAACATTCACAATGGCATCTTCTTCAAATATAAAAGGCAGTGACAGATATAGAGAAATTACTATTTGAACTGACTCAGAAGCCTGCCCAGAGTGTAGGGATCAGACTAAATGACCTTCTGGTGGCCTGCCTATCCCCAGATCCCATGATTTATTAAAGTTCCTTAGAGACTCTCCCAGGAGGATTTTCATGAATAGGAGTCATAAAAGATCTTAGAATATCTAAGTGATGCCCTATGAAGTACTAGACTTGTTCTGTATTGCTCCAATGGACAGACCTAGAACCCATGGAAGTATATTACAAGGATGCAAACTTAGGCTCACTATGCAAGAAAACAAGTTAAGGGATAAAAACAGATGGATAATCCAAATATTGCACTGGTACCCAAGGAAGCTAAAATATTTAGAGGATAGCCTATAGCATATTGAATAGATCCTTTAACGAAGGATTTATTGGTGGATATGGACAAAAATCTCACAGAAGAAAGACATGGATGGAATACAATCCACAGCACTGAAGGACTTACCTGCATTTACCAGATCATGGACCCACTGAAATATTAAGTATGAAAATAGTCTAAAATAGTGAGAGCTGTCCAAGAGTGGAATTAACTGTTTAGATAAGCAGCGAGCTCCTTATTTCTAAAGGCATTCAAAGCAGACTATGTGATCATTTTTATAAGATGAGAGATTTGATCTGGTGGCATTAGAATTCTAGCACTATACAACTCTAAATGTGACCTTTATATTGTCCTTTTCATAGTTATACTGGGAGTGATAGCCAAACAAAGAGAAGGGAAGGTTCCAGTCTCAGCAGAGAGAATATCCAAGAAATTTAAGTCCCGTCCTCCGGCAGATCCAGCTTGCATTCCAATCTCAGATCTAATAGGAGAAAGAAGCTCTCACTTGTATTTTATTATACTTCACCTTTTCGACTCTCTGTCTAGCAGCGCCTTTAATCAGAGAGCCAACTAAGCAACCTTAAGGGGTTTTCTATTCCATTCTCTCCTTATTCTGCCGCTCAATTTCACTCCTTTCCAAATCCACTTTCTTCCTACTCCCTTTCCAATTGATTTACTTAAGCTAATAACCCTTTTTGTTCTTGATGCAGTGACCCAAATTCACTTCTTTTTACCTGGCCTTGGCCCCAGCACCAGCTAGAAAATGAATGCTCTTCCAAATCGCACCTCCCAGGATAACAGTACATGACAAATTGGTTAACATGTTCTCTGTAAACCAGTTCTTCTTCATGTAGAATTTTGTTACTGGGACCAATCACGAGCATTCCTGAAAGGGGATATTCCCAAAAGGTGGGGGCCCCCGAATAGGACTGTCTATTCATGCTGGGAGCTGCTGTGGATATTGAGGACTATGACAGAGGGGAGTATACTACTTGTCAGGGTCAGCTTCTTCATTTGTTTAAATGAGTTAGCACCCCTTCTCGGGGTTGTGCTCAGAGGTAAACCCTAGGGTTAACATACAATGATGGAGTAGTTGAGGTACTCAGAAAGTAGTTCAAGGACATGCTGGCAAAGCTGGGGAGGGGAATTTCAGAAATTTGACAGTTAATCATCAACAGAGTAATTAACTCACCATTTTATTTGGAAACTAAAAGTTGCCTCCCCCTTCCTCCTTTTTCTCCCTCGTTTCTTTCTATGCCTCCCTTCCCAAGTTAGGACTAGAAAGCCTCAAGTCTACCCAGCACTGTGCACAACGTTTCTTCTCACCTTAAAAGGATGTTCCATGTGGCTCTTATTCACAGGATTAGGCTTCTGCAAAGAGAATTGACCTTAATTGGAGGAGAATAGGAATGAAAGAGAACTGCTGCTTAAAAATGAAAAGTATCCTTAAGAAATTCTTTAAACTTAAAAAAAAATAACCAGGGGAATAATTTTTTAGACTTGCTAGAGTCCTGTTTCTAAGGACAAGCTTACATGCCAAATCTGAAATATATGAAGTGCTTAAGTAGAGCTGAAATGAGTCCATGCTTCCCTAATTCAGCTACTTAAACACTGGAAGCAAGAAATTTCCCTGGAATGTCCTGACATTAGACCAGAAATTGCAATCCCAACCCAAAATGAAAAAGCAAGAAGAGTAAGTAAAAATTGAATTTATTATGGAACAAAAGTATAAAAGTACATTATAGCAAAATGCATTGGAGCCAAAATCCAGTCACAGAAAAAGCCAACTGACTATTTGTGCCTTTTCCTACCTTGCAGATACCTCTGCTGGAAAAAAACTAAACAAGACAATTCTGTCCTAACCTACTCTGTCCCATAGATGGTTCCATCAGAAGAGCACTGGGCTTAAGAGCCAGGAAATCCGGATACAAATCCTGATTCTTCCATTTACAATCTTTGGGACCTTGAGCAAGGCATCTCCCTTCTCTAGACTTTAGTTTCTCATCTGTGAAATGGGAGAGTTATTCTAAAGAATTTCTTCGATCACTTCCAGCTCTAAATCCTATGATCACTCCCAGAAAAGCACAAAAAAAAAAGTCTATTTTTTTTTCTCGTTTCAACAATTGTTAGGCTGTCTAGAAGTTGGCTCAAATCGTGTTTACTAAATCTATTAAAATAACAGAGAAAATACCCAGGAGCACAATCTATTCATGGCACCCAAGTTCCAAATCATAGTGCTATCTCAATTAAGGCCTCAGATCTCCTACCTGGAGCCAGAGAGATTAGACCCATCCACAAAACACCAACAGAAACAGAACTTCAGAAAGAATGCCTATCAAAAGGATGAAGCCCTCCAACTCTATGCATGACATAGAGAATATCCTACCTGTGGGATGTCTTTCAGGTGTGCCTCATTCCCTGTCATGCATGGAACTATAGATCTGGCATAATATGTGAGTTTAGTCTAGTCCTTGGGACACACACACTTCACCCCCTCTCTTGACTCTCCAACATTTGGAGGGTTAACATCTGAACTGACACCAACCACATCACCACGTGGGCAGTGGAGGTCCCATCCCCACAGTACTTATCCAGCTCTATGGTTCAAATTCACAGTCTCCATCTTTTAATCCCAGTGATTCAAAGTCACCATCTTCTGAGGCAAGAACAAAAACAAAAGCAGAAAAAACCCTGCCCTGCTACCTGACTACATGATTCTCATTCTTGTCCAACTCTACCATGCACCTGTTCAGTCTCTCTTCTCTTCTGCCTTCCATTTCCACTGTGTCCTTTGGGAACTCCCACTCTACTGTTAACAAATTCCCCTTCATCTTAGGAGTCATTTTTTAACCCTTTACCTCTTCCTGTACTCATGAAAACCTGGCTTTCTGTAAGATGCTGCATCCATAATTTTCTCTAATGCCAGTTCTTTTCTCACATCCCCCAGCACACTGGAACTGGAACAGGAATTAGCAATATTTCTCGATCCCCACAAACTCTTCCATATCCTCCTTTTGCCATCATCATTCAGCAATCTTTCCTCCTTTGAGGAATTCTGTTGGCTCACAATCTTCCTTTCCACCCCAGCATCCATACTTGGAAATGTCAAGCAATATACATGTTGATGCACCCTCAAACACTGTGGGCTCCCAATTCATAACTTCTCAGGGCCTATATTGTTACCCCACTTGAGCAACCCATAGAATGATCATAAGTTACATCTCACCATAGCCCATATCTGTGCCAATTCCTGATTCAGAATAAAAAAATCCCTCTTCTTGTATTATAATTTCCTGTCCTCACATCTCTCCCTCTGACTCACTCAAACTATTTCACCATAACCCCAACCCCTATATCCTTTCTGCTTCCTCCAATTCATATTTCCTTCCTTATAGATCTGACCAATTCTGCTTGCCAACTGAAAAAAAATATGTAGTTTAAAAATTGGTACAATGCGAATGGAAAAAACCACAACTGCAACAAGATCACAGCTGAATGTTGTGAAATTATCGAGAACAACCTTGGCTCCAAATAAGAGATATAAAAAGACATATTCCGCCTCCATTTCTTTGCAAAGGTCAGGGTCTATAGGTATGCAACATTGCATAAAATATGTGATTGCTTTTATGTGTTGTCTGGCTGTGCCGATTTTTTTTCTCCTCTTCCTGCCCCCTCCCCCACCTTTTCTTTTTGTCTGGTGGAAGGAAAGGACTAAGCACTTATATACCACCTACCATGTGCTAAACACTCTACAGATATTATCTCATTTGATCCTCACAAAAACCATGCGAGGTAGGTGCTGTTATCTCCATTTCACAGCTGACTAAACTAAGGCAAATCGATGTTCAATAATCTGTCCAAGGTCACACAGTTAGTGTCTAAGACCAAATTTGGACCTACGTCTTCCTGGTTCCAGGTGCAGCCACTATGCCACCTAAGCCTCTCAATAACAGGGAATTTTGAAAGGGAGAAGGAAGGGATTGAGGGGGAAATCTAAGCAACATAAATTCAAAGGAAGTCAATAAAATCTATTTTTTAAAATTTCAATTATATAACAAAAAAAATCATGATGTATATAGTGGGCTGAGGGTCAGGGGAACTGTTTATAATAGAGGTTTACAGTTTCATATACAATTTATTTTTTCATTCTTTGAATATTAAAATGTTCATGTTACTGATCTTTAGTAAATTCATAATAAAAAGTAAAATTTAAATAAAATGATCTGGGTATTTTAGTGATCTGAAGGCTCAGCATGAGTCAAAAGTATGACATGGCAGCCAAGATCTTGGGTTTCATTTTAAAAAAAAAACCAAGGCTTCCAGGAATAAAGAAGTCACAGTCCTGACGGAATCTGCCGGGATCCAGCTATCGATGTCACCCTTGACTTTGCTTTGTGTCTTACCTCCCATATCCAATCCATAGCCAAGAGCTGTTGATTTCACCTTGGCAATATCTCTCAAATATAGTTCCTTAGGCTGCACTTGAGGATCCAGAGGGTCATATGTGGCCTTGAGTCCACAGGTTCCCCACCCCTGGCTATACCATCCACTCCCCTACTTTTCTATTCCCCACTCATATATCTTTAATTCAGTGTTCCTGGTTTCCTTGCTGTTCCTCTCACAAGACATCTGGCTGTCCACCATGCCTGAAATGCTCTCTCTCCTCATCTCCATTGCCTGGCTTCCCTGAAATCCAAGTTAAAATCTACAGTAAGCTTTTCCCAGTCCTCTTAATTCCAATGCCTTCACTCTGTTGCTTATTTCCTATTCATCCTATATTTAGCTTGATGCTACATGGTTACCTACATGTTGTCTCTTCTGTTAGATTGTGTGTCCTTTGGGCAGGCACTGTCTTTTGTCTTTTTTATCTCCAGAACTTAGCACAGTGCCTGGTACATAGTAGGTATTTAATAAATGTTGACTAACACCCAGGTTTGACTGTGCTTTTATTTTTGTTCAGTCATTTCAGATGTTTACAACTCTTCATGACCCCATTTTGGGGTTTTCTTGGTAGAGATACTGGAGTGATTTGCCATTTCCTTCACCAGCTCATTTCACAGATGAGGAACTGAGGCAAACAGGGTTAAATGACTTGATCAGGGTCACACAGCCAGTAAGTGTCTGAGGTCAGATTATAAAAAATTTTACAAATTTATTATTTGTTTATTTTATAAAATAACATAATTTTATAAAATTGTGTAAAACTCAGAAGATGAGTTTTCCTGCCTTCAGGCCTGGGCACTCTATCCACTGAGTCACCTAGCTGTTCTTGACCACATTACCTCCCTGTTTAACAAACTCTAGTGACTCCTTATTACCTCCAGGATCAAATATAAAATCTCATTTGTCTTTTTATATGCCCTTCATAACCTGGTCCCTTCCTACCTTTTTCCAATCTTCTTACACCCATCCCTCCTCCCGAACCCTATAATCTACGATTCAATGACACTGGCCTCCTTTCTGTTCCTCCCACAAAATACTCCATCTCCCAACTCTGGGCATTTTCACTGGCTGTCCTCCTTCTCGTCTCTACCTCCTGACTTCTATGGCTTCCTTCAAATCACAGCTAAAACCTTACCTTCTGCAAAAAGTCTTCCTAGTCCTCCTTACTCTCAGGGTTTGCCTCTGAGATTCTCGCCAGTCTTTCCTCTCTGTATCTTGTTTGTACATAGTTGTTTGTGTGTCATCTCCCCCACTGGACTGTGAGTTTCTTAAGCTCAGGTTGTGTTTTTGCCATTCTTTGTATCCCCAGCACTTACCATAGTACCTGGAACATAGTAGGTGCTTAAGAAATGCCTGTAGGCAACTCCTCCTTCAAGGCTTAGGTCAAGCATCACCTCTTTCATGGTCTTCCTGATTGTCCATTTGTTAATGCCTTCTCTCTCAACTGACCTTGTATTGTATATATTTGTGTCTATATTAATCCAACCTACACCATCCAATCTCAAGTAACATGTAAACTCCTTTGGGTTAGAGACAATCTTGTTTTGTCTTTATTTCCTCACTGCCTACACAGAGTAACTGATTAGTACATCTTTGTTGAACTGAATTCATTTGTAAGATGAATATCCACTAGTGACTTACACTTGCCCTTGAAAATTAGATACACTCTTCACTCATAAGAATGTCACAACAGAGGCCTTAGCTGTACCTCATTGTAATGCTAATCATTTGTTTTCTCCTAAGGTGAACATATTATATATATTTTTTAAAAGGCATAGGGGTGCAGTAGAAAACATTGTTGTGAAAGGCGAATAACCTGTGTTCACATCCTATCTTCTCAAATCACCTTCAGGAAGTTACAATTTCTCTGGGTCTCAATTTCCTAATTTGTAAAGTAGGAATAGTAATACTTAATACTACCTATCTCACAGTATTATTATAAGCACCAAATGAAATAATATTTATAAAGCACTCTTTAGATATAGACTATCTTGCTATTATTTTATAAAACAAACTCAGAAATGTTATAAACTATTACAGTAAGAGCCAGGAGCAGAAAAGCTGAAAGCAGCTGAGGCTGCATTTAATTAAAAATTTTTATAAAGCATTTACAGTTTGAAGTACTAACATCATGGCCTTCACATGGCAGCTTTTTGATTGAATTATTGTGCAAACAATATCTTATTGTTCAATCAGTATCTTGTTTCAAGGTCTTATACATGCCCTTTTAAAATTGTAGAATTCTGGAATGCTGGAGCTGTCAGGAATTGGGGGGAAAAAAGCATCTCATCCAGCATCTTTATTTGACAAATGAGCAAACAGAGGCTAAGAAGGAAATGAAGTGACTTGTCCAAGGTCACACAGTTAAAGTGTAGCTGAGTCAGGCCTTGGCAAATGACTGGATATGGGGGATGTGAAAGAAAGGGAACAGGCAAAGATGATTCTAACATTTCAGGCCTGAGTGACCAGAAGGACATTGGTGCCATTAATAGAGAAGACTGGGGGAGGGACAAGCCTTGTGGATGAGTCCTGTAGCTCCTCTGAAGCCCAGTTCTGCTGACTCTCAAATCCAGAAGAGTTCTTTCTATTACCTTATGCCCCAGGGACAGGAGGCGATACTTAACATTTAATTGATGTGGGGTTGGTTTAAATAAGTAACCTGAAACTGTCACCCACAAAAGAGGGAAACTGATACCCAACAAAGCAAATTATATCCATGAGTCCCTCTTTGTAATCAGTCCCAGAAAGAGTAGGAGGCTGTTTTGATGAGATGGCTTGAAATAGTTATTCTTCCCCCATAGCCACCCACCCAAAATTTCACAAATTATTTTCTACTAATAACAAGGTCCTAGCTTGCATCAAAGAGTCATCCCTTAAACATGCCAAATACATAAAATGCTCTGTGGCAGGGTCTTTTCCTTCTGCCCAATCACCATCAATTTCCTCTTTCAAGGATCAGAGAAAAAAATAGATTGTTGAGAAGCAGGAATGGGTACTTGTATGTGCGTGTGTGTTTGTATGACAATGTATGTGGCAGGCGTGTGTATGGAAGCAGCTCCAAGTGCAAAGAAAAGACAAACTTCAGTCTCCATGGTTACCCTGAACCTGAACAAAAACATCATACACAGATTAGCATAGCCTGAAGCAACTCTACACTGTCCTTACAGTAATAGCCAGAGAAAGTCGTGCTAATAAACTGGGATTTACCAAACATTTCTATGGCAGGGAAAGTGATTTCCTGCCCTGCTATATGGTGTTGTACAGGACATTACCAATTACTCACTGCTATTGGCATTATTTATGATAATAAGCATAATGCTTTATGTTTGGTGCATATTGTCTAATTATTTACAGGTTCACCTTCCCAGCACCAGTGAGATAATGACATTACTGTACCTTGCAGGGTATATTGCCTGTCTCCACAAGCTCAGATTAATTTGCAAAGATTATCTCATTAATCCTTGAAACAGCCCTATGAGATCCAGGGAGAACAGTTATGCTTATGTTCATCTTATTGTAGGAGACATTGAGGTACATATAAGTGAAGGGAACTGTCCCAGCTAAAACCAAGAAGCAATAGATGGGCAAGGACTAGAAAAGAAGTCCCTTTTTCTTCAACATCTTGGTCCAATACAATAATATGCCTATGACTATTGCTGATAGGAGAGAAGTCTGGTATTTTTTGTAGATAGAACTTCTAAAGCATTTTTTAGCCTTCCTCCTCCATCACTTCTAACATCTAATCAGTTATCGAGTTCCATTGATCCTACGTCTATTGTATTTTCCCCATCCTACCTATTCATACCACAACTACACACTACCACAACAGGTAAATTCTCATCACCTCTCACCTAAACTATTACAAATAGCTCCCTAATCAGTCTCCCCATCTCCAGCCTCTCTCTAGTCCAATTTACCCAGCTATCAAAATAACAAATGGGTCAGATCATGTCACTTCCCTGCTGAAAAGTCTTCAATGACTCCCTACTACCTATAATGTAAAATACAATCTCAGTCCAGCATTTTGAATTCTCCAAAATATGTCTCCAATTTACCTTTCCAATCTGCCTTATTTCATTCCTATTCACACAGTTTATATTCTAGTCAGACTGTACTACAAGCTTCCCCACAATCTTGTCCTGCTCTCTTCTGTTTCAATGTAGTCATGTTTTCCATGCCTAGGAAACATTTTTTCACCTGCTGAAATTCTTCTCTTTCTTTAAAACTCAGCTAAGGCACCACATTCTATATGGAGTTTTCTCTAATCCCTGTCCTCCATAGGAAAAACTCATAGAATGAAAGGCATTAGACCTGGATAGGACCTAAAGCAACTCATTTATTTCACAGATAAAATTACTGGGGGCTGAAGATGTTAAATGACTTGCCCAAGGTCTTGGGGGTAATACATTTCTGAGCTGGGATTTGAACTTAAACCATCTAACTTCAAATCCTTTTGTGCCCTTTGCTCTCTAACAAGGCTGCGAAGTGATTTTCCCTTCCTAAAATTTTCTTAGAGCTCCTTAACTGGATATCCCTTGTGCATCTCTCATATTCTACTTGTGGCATACTTATTTCTGTTTCTATCATATCCACTGATCAGACTGTAAGCTTCTCCTCCTCCTTCTTTAATAGGGTCTCCCTACCTCACTAGACCTGGATATGTAGCAATCACTCACTGGCAAGATTCCTATGCTGATCTGTTCCGAAATTTTAACTTGTTTTGTTTTTCCATAAATTCTTAGGCAGTCTGGTGGGTCTCTGCTCCAAGGGGCTCACCATATCAGTCCCAGACTTAATGCAGATATGCACTACTGAAGATCAAAACTTCCAGGAGCAGGGATCACAGGTGTGTACTAGTATTCCCATCAGACTTTAAGCTTCCTAAAGACAGGGACTGTCAATTTTTAGCTTTGCATCACTAGTGCCTTGGACAGCACCTTGCCAATAGTGGGAATTTTGTAAATGTTAGTTGTATTGAATTGAATCAAATAGTTTTAACAAGAGAAAACTCCTTTACTTCATCTCTGCTGAAAGTCAGCAGGGTACAATGAAAAGAGCTCTTGCCTTGTAGTCAGAAGAACTAACTTTAGTTCCTAGCTCTACCATTTACTATTTTTGTGATGATGAGTAATTGAATTCAGTAAACATTAAGTATCTATTCTGTGTAAGGCACTATGCTAGTGAGGATTTAATGATGACAACAGTCTGTCTTCAGGGAGTTTACAATCTAAGAGAAAGAATAAAACATGAACACAAGTAACTGCTATAATTCAGAATGTGATAAGGGCAAAGAAGACCTCAAGAGAAAGGGTTATAAACATTTTGAGGAGGGAAAGAGCTCACTTTCTGCTAGGGGTGGAGGTGGGGTTGGACAGGAATCAGGGAAGGTGTCATGGAAGTGGTGGCACTTAACTTGGGTCTTTAAGGAAAGGAGGTATTTCAAGAAAGAAAAAATGTGGAATTAAGGGGAGTATATTCTAGGCTTAAGGGATGGTGTGTGCAAAAGTGTGAATAAAGAACAAGGGAGAGGAGGAATGAGAGACAAGAAGTAGTCCAATTTGACTGAGACATAAAATACATAACAGGTAGTAAGCACTTCAAGAAAAGATTGGAAAAGTAGTATAAAAGCCACCTAGTACAGGGCCTCAAATGCTAGGAAAAGTGTGTAAATAGCTAGTCCCTGATGACTAGAACTCAGAAGAGAGACTGGATATATAGCTCTGAGGGTTCTCAAAAGATGGTAATTGAGCCCATGGAAATTGATGAGATTACCAAGAGAGAGTGTAACAAGAGAAGAGTATAAAAGAGTACAAATTAAAGCACAATATACATGTTATTTCTTTTTTGCATGTCTTCATTACCTCTTGCTTGAAGGTTGTTTAATTAATCTCATAAGTTCCTTGCAAGCAAGGATTGTTGCATTCATTGTATTTGTATTCCCAGCACTTAGCACAGTGTCTGACACTTAGTAAGTATTTAATAAATGGTTCTTAATTGATTGATTGATTTGATCTTTACAACTGCAGTTAATATTTTTAGGTTCTGCAAAATCAGGTGTGAATACTTTAGAGTAAGCAATAATATTTACATAGCTCATTTCAAGGTATAGAAATTTACCTTACCCAGCATGGGAAGAGGTTGGGAGAAAGGGCAACAAATAAGACAAAGGTTAGATTGTGTCAAAAGCAAAAGATTCTTAAAGAAGGGACAATGGAAAAAAAGAAAAGGATAAATATAAGAGCATAAAATAGAGGGGAAATACATAGGAATCATAACTGTGAATGTGAATGGGATGAACTCACTCATAAAACAGAAGAGGATAGCAGAATAAGCTAGAAAAAAAAAATCTACATATATGTTGCTTACAAGAAACACCCTTAAAAAGAAAGATACACATAAAGTTAATATGAGGGATAGTGCAGAACCTATTATGCTTCAGCTGAAGCAAACTGAGGTCCCTCTTGACTCCACTTCTAGCATGATTTCCACTATACCACACTGCATACAGATGGCTGCAATGGAAGTAGAAAAGAGGAAACAAATTATAAAAATATTATGAAGGTAGACTCTAGTTTGGGGAAAAGGGGTAAGGAAGAGTCAAAGAAAAATGAGAGGTTTCAAACCTGAGTAACTAAAAAGACAGTAACTAAAAAGACAACAAAATTGAGGAGGTGCTCATCTGTGGCACGTCTTAACCTCTCTAAGACACAATCACCTCATCTGTAAGATGGGGATGATAAGATTTCTGCTTACAAAAACCACATCACAGGATGGTTTTGAGGGAAGTGCTAGGTAAACTGAAATGTCTACAAATGGCCACTAATATGAAATGTGCACTCTCTAAAAGTCATGTACTCTGTTCAGCATCCAGGTCTGGCCCACGGCAAAACTATGAAATAAAAGTTTGTCTCCAGTGCACCTTGCCTCTCTCTATTTCTCCAGTCTCATATGGTCAGGTATTTCAGTGCCTTCAAATTCATTCCCCTTCCTTCTCCTTATCAGCCTTGTTGTCAGGAAAGGATCATAATATATCAGCAATGTATAAGTCTGTCAATGTGTTACCCCTCACAAGATTTTACATATTTCAAGCCTTTTCTCTCCATGTGAAATGAAATGGAAGGCTCTGTTTCATCCCTGTTGAAGTCATTTCAGGCATCATCAAGCAAGTGAAGGGACTTATGGGCCCCTTGCCAGGACATCCTCTTCAGTTAGCTTGGAGAAATCATCTTCAAGCAGATTTCAGCCTGGATAGATCAGGTGGTTTGCTAATACTCTAAAGTGAATAACTGAGTGAACTCACATTATCATTACCAGGAAGTACAGAGATCCTCAGGCAACCTTTAGATGCAGCTCTCCATTTTGACCTCCATGTTTCATGGAAGAGTCCTACCATCTTCCAGAAAGATGGAAGAACAAAAATTCCATTAATGGAAGAACTAATTCTTTCTTAGGGATTTTTGTAACATATTTGTCAGTCCAGAAGTTGCAATTCCTTAATATTTTTAGGTCCTGCAAAATGAGGTGTGAATACTTTAGGGTAAGCAATAATATTTACATAGCTCATTTTAAGCTTTACAAAATATTTCCTCACAATGACCTATGCAGTATGTAATGCAGCGCCATCAAACTTTTAAAAAGAAATATGTACAGTATGTGGCAACTGGTAAAGAGCAGAGACATCCAGACAAGATTCCTTGAGTTCCTTCAAATTCACCTTTCCTGAAAAGAAAAACAGGGTTTTAAATGTGAACATCCATTATAGGATGCATAGATGCAGATGACATTCAAATGGTACCCAACAAGAAGGTTGGTAGCAAAAAGCTACATACCATCAATTGCTGGCATTAAAATTCTACTTCATCATAACAAATATCTGGTTGGAAAAATTAAAATCAGTCTACTTGTTGTTTACCTGAAAAGTCACTAGGGTACATATCAGTTTAGACAACCAATGGCCCATGTAGATACAGACTGTTAGCCCTGGCACCAGCAGTAATTATTGACATGTTAGCTTGTGCCCATTCTTACATTTCCTAATTCTTTGCTCCCCACAGTCAACCCCAGCAGTAGCTCTAGCAACACTTCAACCCTAGGACTGGTCGGTTTTGTGCCAACTACTTCTGGCACTGCTGGAGTCAAAAGGTCAAAGGTGCCATGACCACCTGAACTACACTGGCCAAGGGCAGCAATGAGCCTGAGGCAAATTTTGCTGGAGGCACCACCACTAGTTGATGTCACAACTGAGGTGAGAAGCCTGGAGAAATCCCTTCCATCTCAAAAATCAGAGAGACTCACCTCAGAAGATGAGCTTTCAGGATTCAGGTGTAGGTTTCATTGGACAGCCACTGATACCATCTCCAGTTGCCAGAGCTCAATGCTCCATTTGGCGTCATCCTAAATACTCAAGATGATGTTACTCAATGACCAAATGCTGAACTCTTCAAGCCATTCCTATACATAATTTTGAGACTGAAGTGATTTCTTCAACATATTAAGTCCCACAAGCTAACATTTCCAATGACTGACTTCTCTTTGAGAGGCAGCTTTCATGCAAAAATTAGCATTTCAAGGTCTTCCTAAAGGTTAATGGATACCATACAAGGTTCTAATTCGAGCCCAAAGTTATACCATACCATGCGTGTCCTGCCATTTTTTTAACTGAAAATCATCTTGCACTGGGTAGCCAACAGTTTATTTTGCTTAATTCTTTTTCAGTCAGAAGATGACCCCTTGATACTCCTCAAAAAAAAAAAATCCAAATCAAGATGCACACCAGTATATTTTTGGCTTTGTGATAGCTGCTAAGACTTAAAATGTCTAATATGTAATTCAAATCTAAGCTAGCAACTGAGTTTAGAGTCAAACTGAAAAACTGCATGGCAGGTCAAACAATGTAATTTGCACCAATGGGATTGGATAAGGAGTGTGATTTGGAATCCCCCACAGCTTCTCCCCTATACCAAAACAAGCATTGACTCTATAAGGATGTATGAACATACCCTTAGACACACGTTTAGGCAATAGCATTGTTTGATGTTCAGCACTTATCTCAGCTATTTGAGAATCTACTATATTGTCTAACTGATCTCCTGAGGCTATAGAAGTTTGATTTCAGGCATGGCAAATCTTTCCCTTGGTCGGATTGTCCTTTTCCAGCCTTCAGTTTGTTGAGCCAACACACTATGCACCATATCCCCGGAGCAACTCTGATTCTGCCTGCTGTTAGCTACCATTCTGCCAAGGAAACAGCCGAGGGAGGACAGAGGATACACCTCATTGTCACCATCCCTAAGAGGGTAGTCTTAGGGTCACAGCTCCAAAAAGCCTAAATCTGTACTGACAAAAAGCACCACCTCCACAGCAGACAAAGTAGGGTTGGTGGAGACAGAATGCTTTCAGCACCTGTGAAAACACACTATTCCTGCCACCAGCAATCTGGCATTTCAGCTTCAAACTTCTTAGGACAAGCCACTTGGAGCACACTACTCTTGTCTTTCAGCTATGGTTTTTCACCTGAATTGAAGGATTAGAAAAGTGTCATATGCTTCCCTTTGGGCCCCCACTATCTGCTGAGAACAGAAAACACCTATAGTTTGATGAAGTCATTTTCCTAAGCGACATAGCTACCTTGATGTACTCAGGGAACATGACATGAGCATGGAGTTGGATTCAACAAGCCAGATGAGGAACAAATGTTTTTTTCTCTTGGTGAACAAAGCCCCAAGAACTCTATTCATTTCCAGAAATTCAAGTATTACACCTTATATTCTGCCACAACTGCCACCACCACCACCACCCCCAACACACACACACACACACACACACACCTGACTTTCAAGAGATTCATTTGCAAACACAGGGTCTAGATTTATGCTCCATTAGTCCAGGGTACAATGAATTCCAGCTCTCAATTAATTGTGCCAATGAGCAAGAGGGAAAGTCCAAAAAATAAATGAATCCTTGTCATTTGTTTATTTCTCAAATGTCATATCTGTGGGCTATGTTCTCTGCCATTCTGCTTCAGGTCCACACTTTAAAGGACAAGATTTTACATTTTAAATCACTTTAGTTTCATTTTGGACATTTAACCCCCTAAAAATTTAGCATCAATACAAATCTGGTTAAGTCTGACTAAAAAGGTATGTTTTGCTGCATGCTCTAAAGGTCAATAAATCCAGACTTTGTCAAACCACTAGGGGAAAGATTCTAGACAGGAACCGTGATGGAAAAGGTTTGACCTCTGATTCCATAAAGATGGAAATGAGAAAATATTAACACTAGTACCAGAGTTCTCACCATTAAGAAAGGTATAAGTAAACACTGTAATTTCCCCCATCATCCCCAGTCAGCATCATCACCCAGAAAGCAAGGAAACGACAGGGCAAATCAGGTCTCTAAGTTGATATCCAATAATAGCCACCCCCAGGCTGGCTGACTTTTCTTTCCTGGAGGAGGGAAGATAATAATACAGAAAGTGGCCAGGAGATGCATGTTGAATCACAGAAACCAGGATTGGCTCAAGTTGATCAGAACTTCAGAGGTCACCTAGTCTTTTGTAGAGCAGTCATCCAGATTCACCTGAAGACCTCCAGTGAAATAGGAAGACAACCAATGTGCTGTGAAGATCAGTTAAGAAAGTCAGATAAAATAGCAACTCAATGGTTTTAGCAAATTGCTTTTGTTAGTGACAATCATCCAAAGTCAAAAAACATATACGAATTAAAAAATAATAAAACAAGGAGGTTGACCTAGATGATCTCTAAGGTTATTTCATCTCTAAACCCTGTGACCTACAGGGGATCTATTTCTGGGCAGCAAAACTTTGCTAACGCCCCTAAAATCATCCCTTGAAAACAATGGCCCATTCTCCACATTCCTGAAAAGCTGTTTTTGTTCTGTCCTTTCTGAAATCTCTTACTTTATTCTTTGGAATTTCTTGAAATTCTTGAGCCCAATGAGGAAATCCCCTAGCCTTGAGAAATAAGTTCTCCAATTGTTGATCTTCAAAATAGTTTATATCTTCATACTTCTTAGTGCTATAATCCATTTGCACTTTTTTGAAAATGTGGTTAGTGGGAAAGAAAATGTGTACTTTGTAGGCCCAATTATAAACTACAAAGTTCCCCCAAATAGTATCATTACTCACATTATTCTGGGATCTTTCAAAATATACAAACTTAAAAAGTCAAAGAACTTTAGTTAATGAATTAACCACAGGAATGCCTGAGTAATGAACATATGGGTTTAACCCCATTGACTAGACAAGGCTGGAAATAAATGACCTTGGAGTAAAAGATACATTGATTTTCTGATTCCTAGAATAGTCCTAGTGGCAAACTTGGAGACTTTTTACACAACAGTGCCAAGACTGCAATCATTCCTATATCCCACAGAATTTTTTAATGATTATATTTAATGGGTAATTCTGGCACTCTTACTCCTCCAGTTCCACTTATATCTTCCCACTAAACACCGATCATTATGATCAGAACAAAAGAAGGTAGAGAGAAGAGAGAGTATCAGGGAAAGAGTCCATGGAAATCCATTCCATTATGTGTAGAATATAGGTTCACCCCACATTGCACAAAGATGTGTTGCTAACAAATTTCTGCACTTGTGAAGCACAGGTGCTGGAAGATTAAATAGTCTAGCCCACTCATTGTGCAGATGCAATTTAAAAAAAAATATGAAGCCCAGAGAGGTTAACTGATTTGCCCAAGGTCACACAGTTGCTAAGTAAAAGAACCAGGACTAGAACCCAGTTTTTCCACCTCCCTGTCCTATGCTCTTGAAAATTTGGAACTTCATGAAATCAAGTTATTATTTTTTTAAAAAACCAAACCATGAATCCTTTTGTAAAGTATACTAACCTATTTATCTAAATTTGAATAACAGATTTTTTAAACAGGGGTATACCTGCATTCCACTACCTCATACCAAGTAATCAAGATTGTCTTGGTTGACAATATTTTATATGTATATATGTTTTATACAAATAAATGCACAGTAGTGTAAATTAGTGTGTTGGACAAAAAAAAGTTATAATTCTCTAAGAAAATAGGAAGAGACATTATAGTATTCTTTTTGTGAGGAAGCAAGAAAGGTATGAGTTTTTCTGTGACTGAGAAAACCCAATAAGAATGAGTACTCACTGTACCTTAAGTGCTGCTGTCCTCTAGTACTTAAGCGTATAGGGTATGGGTGGGGAATCTGTATCCTCAAGGCCACATGTGGCCCTCTAGATCCTCAAGTGAGGCCCTTTGACTGAATCCAAACTTCACAGAATAAATGTCCTTAATAAAAGAATTTGTCCTATAAAACCTGGACTCAGTCAAAAGACCACACCTAAAGACCTAAAAGGTCACTTGTAGCCTATAGGCCACAGGTTTCTCACCCCTGAAAAAGGGTATTGAATACAGATTGGCATATGGATGGGGCATAGGGAAGGACAGAATCAAGAACCCCTCTACAAACTTCATTTACTATGTAACAAATGGGAACTCAGGTACTGAGAGAAAAAAACCTACTCACATGACTGTGAATCATTTGCCTTACAAGAGTAGAGTGAAAATAGTATTGGATGTTACTTTTCCTGTTTTTCAGATAGAGAAACTATAGAAAGAAAAACTGAACTCATCATCACTTTCCTCCCAAACCAGCTCTGTCCCCCAACTTTCTTACTTCTTTGAAAGATACCACCTCTTTCCAAACAAATTTTTGTTAGTGAAGGTCAAAGCCACAAATCATCTTGAGCTAGCCCTATCATTATCTGTATTCAAACAGTCACCACATGCTGGTCAATCTTCCCTTGAAATGTCTCTCATCCATTCCTCTGTTCCCACTGCCAACACATTAATCCAGACTCATCATCTTACTTGATGCTTACTAATTCAGGTCTATCACAACTCAGATCCATCCTACAACCTGCAATGAGAAGACGGTAATATTTCTGTGAATCAATGAACATTATGGTGGTTACTGCCTTCATTGATGCAAATCATAGTCTATTCAACCCTTCCTATGCATATCATAATTCAATTCAACAAGCATTTATTAGAATCTGCTATGTGCCAGGTACTACGCTAAGTGTTGGGGAGAAAAAGACAACAAGGAAATAGTCTGTGTCCTTAAGAAACTTTATCCTCCCCCAGATCCTCCCTACAGGACCCATCTCCTTGCTAAAGGCCTTCCTCTGCATCTTTTGATGTTTTCTGGATACTCATTCCTACTATATGCCCAAACCATCTCCTTTTCCAATCGTACATTTTCTTAATGCTTCATTTAATGCCACTTTTGGAAACTATGTATCTTGGTCATCTGTAGGAGTCCATTTATACCTGCCAAGCATCTCCCCACTGTCCTTCAGGTCACTGAAATTTTGATTCTTCAGAGATAATGGTGCTCTATTATTTGTAGCCCTATAGCATCACCAAGGGAATACTGGTGTTAAAAAAAAGATGAGCTTTTATGTTAGGGAGCAGCTTGAGCTTCATGAAAGTATTACACAATTTCCCAAATGCAGTCCAGCCTACCCTTATCTTCATTCATTTGAAGGCCATCTTCAATGTCTAACCAAGATATATATACTCATAGACTAAATCAATGGGCTGCCCATCCAACTATTTGTCATAATCTAGGAAACAGGTATTCTTCAACCACCTGGCTTTTCCAGCATGAATTATCAGGCCCTTTGCTTTTGAATATTGCTGGATCTCATTTCATATGCACTGGAGTAGTCCAGGATTTAACAAAATTAACACAATATTATATACAAACAGGGTCATCTGGAGAACCTAACCATCTATAGTGAATCTCTCTTCTATTTGGACTCTGCACAGGACACTCTATGCCAGTGGTGGATACATTTGGCAATCATACTGTTTTCTACCTCCAATGACATTGAGAATCTGAATAGTTGCAGTCAAATTAATATTTCCAATATTCCATTTCATTGTGTTAAAAAAATCTACTATTGCTTCACGTTATCTAGTAGTCCCAAAAATATTTAATCACACCTCTACTATCAGAAAAAAATATACTCCCAAAATGTGTATTTACTTATTTATAAAGAATTTCTAAATTAAATTAGCACTACTGTACTATACTGCCATGTATATTACAGATGTATACAAAAATTAGAAAATAAAAATGAATGGTATTGAGATGAAATAATTCTTTTATCATAGAGTCAACAGTGTCACTGGAATTTAGTAAGTGACATGGCCTAGACCTTTACTGTAGGAAAATCAGTTTGGCAGCCATATAGAGGACGGTTTGGAGAGAGAAGAGACTTAAAACAGGGAGTCTGCTTAGGAAGCTACCAGGGGAAAGGTAATGTCAGCTTGAACTAGGCTTGTAGCCTATAAATAGAAAGAAGGGGCCAGATGTAAGCGAAAGATTTGACAATTGATTGAGGGAGCATGGAGGAGTCAAGGATGGCAGTAAGTTTGTGAAGCTGGGTTACTGGAAGGATTACAGTATACTACATGTACATTTGGGAGGATAGAGAAGGTTGTGCGGGGAAAGATAATGTAATGAGATTTGAGGTGCAGTTACAACCCACCAGTGGTCACTCATTCTGAGACTCATTGGGTTCAACCCAAAAGAAAAAGACATGGGAAGATGGAGTGGGGAAGAGAGGGCAGAACTGCCCTGGAGAGAAAAGCTTGGCCTTTAGAGGACATCATAACCATTAAGTGATTTTGGGGACAGGGATGGGTATATTTGAGGATTTTCCTAACGGCACCTGTACAGCTGCTACTATGAGTATCCCAGTAATAGTTAAATTATATCTGCCCTTAAATGCCTACACTCAACTAAAAAGAGAGTTGGGAGCTTAGATGGGGTATGGAAGAAAGGTTACAGGAATACTGGGAGATAAGGGGAGGTATGGCTTTGTTGGAGAAAAGTCGCAAAGCTCCGCTTTCACTGGGAAAGTGGCATACAACCCATTTTCTCACCCTCTTATTGGTTGAGCATACAACTTTTGAGGCCATGGCCCTCTTAGGATCAAGTCACAAACCCCTAGAGGGTCTTTGGACACCACTGATCCAAAACACATATTCAAAATTTCACTTACTGGAATACTCCTTGATATTCAATATGCTGTCTTACCCCACCACTACCACCACCCCTTACTTATCTAATCTTCTGCTACTGGCCCACACTGAATGATTTGAAAGAACTGGGGATATTTAGTCAAGAGAAGCCAAAAAAACCTAAGGGGGGACATGATCACCGTCTGCAAGTATTTGAAGGGTTGTCATTTGGAAAAGAGATTGAGAACAATCAGAAACAATGAATGGGATGTTAGACAAAAGGGCAGATTTAGCCTTGATGTCAGTACAAATGGTGTAATAATTAGAGCTATCTGTGGAATGGGCTGCTTCAAGAGACAGTAGATTCCTTTTCCTTGATAATCTTGAAGCTAAAGCTGTACTACTACGTGTTGGATATGTCATAGTGGGAAATCTTTTCGTGTATGGATTGGACTGGATGGCAGTTAAGGTCCCTTCTAACTCTCATACTTGGTGGCTCAGAGATTTGGGGATCTCCCAGTTCCCTGAAGAGGCTACATTCACTAACAAGCCCACACCTTTACTCACTACAGGTGCCACCCACCTGTCTAAATCTACTTCCTCCACAAGGTCACTCATTCACTCAATCAAGGAGTATTGATTATGCATCTATTTATTCAGCTGTCCTTTGTCTTGAGATGCTTACATTCTTTAGGGGGAGTTAATATATACATATACATATATTTGCATTTATAGATATATATATGTACACATATAAATATATACAACTACCTTGGATTTATTCTGTACACATATATGTACATATGTACAGAATAAATCCAAGATAGTTCAGAAGGGAAGGCACACAAGTAGCTAGGCAGGTTCCCCACCCCTGATGCTAGGGGAACAGAAGGTGTTTCATTTAGACAGTACATAATCTGAGTGATGAAGGAAGTGAGGACTCTGTGAGGCAGAGGTGAGAAGACCACATTCCAGGAATCAGAAATGGCCAGTACAAAGGCACGAGGACAGGAAACGAAATGCAATGTGTAAAGGACAGGATACTTTGGCTGGATTGCAAAATGTTGGAAGAGAAGCAATTTCTGGCAAAGCTGAAAAGCTATACTGGGGCAAAGTTGTGAACTTTCAAAGACAAATATAGGATTTTTTATCCTAGAAGTAACAGGCGACTAGTTCATTTTAATGAGTAGGAGACTGACGATGGTCAGTCTGAACTTTAGGTAAATCTCTTTGGCAGTTGTGTATGACTGGAGTAGGGAGAGACTCGGGGCAGGGAGTCCAACAGTCCGGGTAAAGGGTGATGCAGGGCTGAATGAAGTGGTGATTGTATGAGTGGACAGAAGTGGTCAGATGGGAGAGAGGTTTGTAAAGGACAGAAACAACAAGATTTGACAACAGACTGACTACTACACCAAAGCTGTGCACCTGGGAGACTGGAAGAAATAGGGAAGTTTGGTAGAGGGATGAGTTGTTTTGGACAATGTTGCATTGGCAGGGACTATTGGACATACAATTTGAAATGTCCAATATTGGTGACGTGGGACTGGAGCTCAGGAGAGAAAGCAAGGCTGGATATATAGATCTGTGAGCTGTAAGAACTGCTGAGGATATACAGAGAAGGCCCAGCACAAACATTTAAAGTATATCCCCAGGATGACGAGTCAGCAAAGGAGACTGAGGAAGAAAGAATAGTTCTTCCCAAACCTCTCTAACACACATCAATTAAAAGGGACAGAATATCCAGGCCTAAGGAAGGGATAGACCTACTGTACTCTGATCTGGTCAGGCCAAATATTCAGTTCTGGCCATGGCATTATTAGGAAAGATAATTGCAAGCTGGAATGCAACTGGAAGAGAGCCACCAAGATAACTGAGTAACTTGGAGAATACGCTAAACAAGGATTAGTTGAATGTTTAACCTGGAAAGGAGAAAACCTGAAAGAATGTGATCACTGTCGAGTATTTGAGGGACTGTCAAATGAAAGATGGCCCCAAAAGCAAAATTAAGAGCAATGGATCCAAGAAGAGAGATTTCAGATTAATATAAGGAAAAAGACCTTCTAACAACTAAAATTACCCCAAAGTGTAACAGGTTGACCTGGAATACAGGTCTTCAAATGGAGGCTGAATGATGACTTTTCAAGCATGTTATAGAAAGACTTTCTGGTCTCTGAGGTATGTTGTAGATCTAAGGTTCTGGGCTTCTCTCCATTTCTGCATTCCTGTAGCTTATACATTGTCTGTAACCCTCCTTTTGTGCTTAATAGTGCAATGCTTTGAATTGTCATGCAATTTTCACATATGTGTATGTATGATATGATACACATTTATGTATGTATGAATATATACATATATGTATGTATGTGTTTGTGTATGTCTATCACCTCCCCAACTAGATTACAAATCCTTGGAGGGAAGAGGCCACATCTTACATTTCCATAGTGTCACCTAAAATCGAGTACGAAGTACATACATGATAAGCCTTATTTTTCATAAATTTTTCATAAAAGCAGATTTAGAATTAGAAGATACTGTAAAGCTCATCTTGTCTAACTCAATCATTTTACAAACAGGAAAACTAGAGAAAAGTGACTTGTTCAAGTTCACTAGGTTGTAAACAGGATTTGAATTCACGTCCTTGGTCTCCAGTCCAAGGCATTTTCCACTAACCAGGGCTGCTTTGGAATAATGAATAAACATAAACTTGCTGGGAGGTGGGAAGGGGGACATTCACCAAACAAACCACGGGGGGAAATCAAAAGCAGAAGCCAGGCTCCCCATTTCCCAGATGCAGTGTACTGATTCTCAGCAGGCAGAATCTGGACTGAACACTGGGCTGGTTTTTTGTGCAGAGGACATGACTCCTCTTCTGTATATTGAGGGAGGGTGATGTCCCTTCTCAGAGGAGAGAGAAAAGGTTCCTTTGTGCTAGGGTTGGTGAAAGTGTATCTGTTTTGGGGGAAGGACTATAGTTTTCTTTGTAAGCACTGTGGGCTATTACTGTGGGAAAAGGGGGCTTGTTGGGTTTCACTGTGACTGACCATGACGGAGAGAGGTTTTTACAGGCCCAAAGTTTCTGGCTGGGGATTTGAAGCAGGAATGTTTGCATCATGCTCTGCCCTAGGTTAGGGTCTGTGCTGGTACGGTTCACAGAAACTGTGAGGAAAAGGAGTAAATGAAAAAGAAATGTCTCCTTCCCTTTTAAAGTAGACAGAGGTTTCTCCTTAATTCTTTTCCTATGAGGGTAAGACATCGATTTAGGAGGCGGTTGTGTTTCTTATGGGTCACAAAACACAGAAGAAAGGTAAACATGGACCAAAAAACTTTGTTTTTAATTGAAGTGCAGTGAGACTGCCAGGATTTGGCCTCACTCATCAGCAACAAGCCTTCATGAGTGACAGGCTGATCACTACCTTCCAAACCTCAAGAAGGAAAATTGCAATTTTTCTGTGAGGTAAGTTTTTCATGTACTGATGACTAAGAGGAAAAAAAAGGGATTTGGGGCTTATCTGATTTATCCAAATAGACTCATCCAGATTTGTATCAATAGCTTACCACCACAGTGGTCATGCAAAAGGATGTATATTGAAATAATCCTAAAATCAAGGTTATAAGTGCTCATCTCAAAACAGAGATTGCCATAGAACAAACACACACAAAAAAGATATTTATGCACAATAGGGATTACCCTAACTCGGGGTGCTTAATCTTTATTTCCTAGAACAGGTCTATGGCCTCCTCAGAATATTTTTAAATGTATAAACTAAAATACATAGGATGACAAAGGAAATGAATTATACTCAAATATAGTTATCAAAATATCTTTAAAAAAAAACAGTCTACAGACCCCCCTAAAATCTAGGCCTGTTTTTAAACAGTCTTCAATTTATTTGTTGTCTATCTTGGTCCCAAATGTAAATCATCAGCTACTGGGGTAGAAGGGCCCTTACATGATATCTAGTCCAATCCCCTTATTATATACAGATAAGGAAATTCTGGCCTAGAGGTTAAATGATTTGTCCAGGGTTGCACTGATGTGTAGGAAGAGGTATGGCTGTGATTCCAATGCAGGTTTTCTGACTCCAAATCTAGGACTTTCTTGATTATACTACATTACATTTAAAGTCTCTCTGCTTTAGTTCCCCCAAATAGCCCTCTCCTCCTATACCACCTTACAGTGATGTGCCTCCGTCACTTCACCCTAACCCATCTTCCTGTCATCCCCACCCCTCACTAGTACAACCAGGATCAAACTATGTTTTAACCCAGACTTATAGAAGGTGAAATTAGTATAGAAAAGAAAAATTTCTGAGAACTGAAACAGAGGCCCCAAACTAATAAAAATCTCCCTTCCCTTATGAAGCAACAGCTGAAAAGTCTCAGTTGAGAAAGCTACATGAAGAGTAGTACTTAGCTGTAGCCTGATTCTAGCTGTCAGAGAGGTCCTGACCAGGGGAGGGGAGCGTGTGGGGGAGAGGAGGGAGTAATTCAAGTACATATTTTAGAAGGTCTGTGGTATTTTCCTGGGGAAGAAGAACTGATGACAATTTATGTGTTTTATTCAGGAACTCAGAAATGCTTTAAGGATGGCTTATGGGCCAAAAGGGTTATGATTTTCAAGTGTCAAGGTATTATGAAAATTTCTATGCAGGTGGTTAGGGATATGTCTTGTATGTTTATGAAAAGCAATCAATTAGTTTTGTGGTGGTACAGTGGAATGAGTAGTGGACTGGAAATCACAGCATTAAGGGATTTAGTCTGGAAGGGGTCTTAGATGTAAGAGCTCAAATCCAGGTCATCTGAACCCAAATCTAATGCTTTTTGGGTGCTCCATGATGTCTCAGGAGACCTGGGTTCTAACACAAGCTCCATAGTATATTTGGACTTTGGACAGAGTGGCTTCCCCTCCCTGGCTTTCAGGTTCCTGATCTGTAAGATTACAGTTTTGGACTAAAGTGTGCTTCCAGAATTTAAGTCTAGAATAGAATCAAAATATATAAAAGTCCCATGATTACTATCAAAAGTTGGAGATCAAATCAATCCTGATCCATAACTAAAAGCTTATGTCTGGTAAAAATACAGTATAGAAACAATCAGCGTGTTTATAAGCAATAGAAAATGTAATTTAGACAAGTTACATTTAGTATCAAAAATAACAAACTAGTCTAGGCAGCCTTCAGGGGCAGGGGGAAAAGTCTGATTCTGTTCCTATGTACAAGCTTTCAGGCAACTCCTGGGTGGAAGTACTTGAAACCTTCACCCTACCCTTTAAACCAGCTCCTCTAGCAGCATTTTTGTCTCCCCAAAAAGAAGACTCATACCAATACAACCAGACTGGTCAGTAAACCAAAGACTGAGGATAGATGTTCACTTTCACCACCACTTGAACACCGCAGGCATATTCATATTGCCCTGCAGAACTAAGCTCCTTTTGAATGAATTTTGAGCTTCTGAAAAGGGGGAGAGGGATGTCAATTCATTCAGGAAGCATCACCCCCTCCAAACATCAATCAGGGTCTGGCATTACAACCCAGCATTAACCAGTAAAAAGCTCTCAAGGTACACAGGCCTCAATTTATAGATGCTTGCTGCCTTCCCAAGGGCCTTTGCCAGAGGCCATCTCTCACCCAGACACTTCGAGCTTTTGCTAGAGCCTTGTTCTTAGCTTTGTAGCACTCTTACTTCTCTTTGTGGCCAGGAGAAGAGCACTTAAAGATGTGGAAGGAGAGGAGCCAACCACAATAAGCCTACTGGGTCTGTGCCCATATTTTACACCTCCTGAAAAGTGCTTTTTTTTTAATCAATAAGAATTTTGAGTAGTTTTTATCTGTTTCTGTTGTAGCTACTTTTCCATACATTTTTCATTTGAATTCTGTTTCCACTGTTCTTTCATTTGGTAAATATCTTACTTCCTCAAGGCTCCAGTTACCTTC
>WOXC01003450.1:0-55000 GCA_011680675.1 Gymnobelideus leadbeateri
TAGTCAATTGTTAGTATAGGAAAATGATACAAATTGGTGAGACCCTGAAGGCTGTTGTATATACGTGTATTTCATGTCTGTGTGTGTGTGTGTTTTTTTTTTTTTAGTTCGCTTTGCTGAAGATCTTGACAATGAGAGCACAACTTTTAATCCTGAGTATAGCCACCAGATATTTGGTGATGAGTAAGTATTGTAGAAACATAGGCAAATATAAATAGGATACAAGCATTTATTCTTTAGCTTGACTTAGTTATTAAATTTTATGTTTACTGTGTGCCTTTTATAAAACATTTCCTATTTTTCTTATGTTGTGATTTTTTTTTTTTTTTGCATTTTGGAGGGTGATTGTGGTTAAGTGACTTGCCCAAGGTCAGACAGCTAGTTTTGGTTGTTATTAAGTGTCTGAGGCTGGATTTGAACTCAGGTCCCCCCCGACTCCAGAGTGATGTGCTCTATTCACTGTGCCACCTAGCAGCCCCTTGTGAATTTTTTGTTACTGAGATTTTATGTATGTTGTACTCCTTTATAACTGGAAGTTTTAAGAAACTAGAGGTTTTTTTCCACTATAATTTATGAAAACAAGCAGATAATGGGCCCATTTACCAAAGCAAACTGTAGGGATATGTCATGAGATCTCAGTACAGTGGTGATTCCTTTTCATAAACCTGAGACATGGCAAGATCTTTTACTTTCTGATTCATCAAAAAGAATTTAAATTATATTTTATATTATCTAGTTATATTTTTATTCCCTTTATGATGGTTTTATATAATGTTTGGTGACTCTGAGTTAACCAAAATGTTAACTATAACATTCCTCCACTTCTTTGGATTAAATGGAATTTTATTATATCATGGAATTATTGTTTTTGTGAATAATTGTGCTATTATGCACAGAGACCTTAAGTTTTTTTTTAAAGGTCAACCAAGAACGTGAGTCCATTGTTAGTCACAGTTGTGCTATATGTCAACATTGTTCTGTGGATTTTAATTTAATTTTATCAATTTTTACATAAATTCCAACAATTTTATTTAACTCATTAATAGTACTTATCATTTTTATTATCTGACCATGTGTTAACTTTCACCAACTATTAAATCTGTATTAGGTTAGTTTTATTGGGGGTAATGTTCATGAACTCTATTGTGTTAGACAATAAATAGCTCTTCATAGTACATTCTACTTGAGAAATATTGATGCATCAATCTGAATTTTTTTTGAGTGTTCTTTTTGAAAAAGAGAATTAAAATGTTTTCCTATAAAGTTTGGCCTTTTGTATTTTAAAGAATTAAACTTTGTCATATAAAAACAATTAAGCTTTGCTTTCTTTCTCTCTTGAATACAAGATTTTATTAGAAGCATGGCTTAGGTATTCATTTCATTTTATCCCTCTTTGCTTTTATTATTCTCTATAGTGACATGGGTTGGAGAACTAAGTGATAAATATTGGTACTTTTTGACACATGTCACCTAGAAAACACTTAGTAGTCTCTTATCAATCCTTTAGGATATCCTTTTAAAAAAAAAACTGGTTATGTGCAGTTTTTTAGGTGGTCAAGGGAGGGAATAATTCATCCCTTAGTGACTTAAACTTAAATGGAGTCTTATTTCCTTGTCCACTTAATTGTTTCCTCTTAATATCACCAATATTGAGGCTCTGAAAGTAGGGCAAAAGATCTTCCACATTCTTCTGTAGTAACCGAGAATGAGTTTTGGAACTGCCATTGTTGCTTTTAAATACATTTCCTAGGTCTCTCTTGGTGTTGAAATTTTGTTGGAAATTACTTAACCAAACTTATTTCATCTAGAAGAAGGCAGCAGGGAAATTCTTGTTTGACCCTGGGAATATCAGTTTGAAAGATGTGATGACATATACTACCTAGCCTTATCGTTTCCCGAGGGAGTTTAGGGTGTGGTCACTTCCCTAGAAAATTGGTAGAAGGAAGTAGTACAATTGAAGAACCACTTTTAGAATTTTGATTGGTTGAGGTGCAGGTTCAGCTTTTCCACCTCATTTATACTATGTGTGACTACTTAAATTATTTTTACAAATGTTTTTTTGTTTTTATAGGAGCAGTGAGAAATCTCTTAATGCATGCAAATTCAAACTGTTCATAGACAGTATATTTCTATGCTTCTCTTGGGTTCGTGATTGCTGTTTTATTTTTTTCCTTCCAGTGAAACTGTCTTCGGTTACAAGGGTCTTAAGATCATTTTGTACTATAATGCTGGTAACCTGTCCACACTGTTCCGAATTGAGTACTCGTCTAAAGTTAGTGAGAATTTCGACTGTGTAGAGGTAAAAGCAGAAATAAAATGTATATTTTACTATACTTTTAATTATGTTTAAAATATTACATTCTAAACATTTGTAGATAAGACAGGGCTATTTTATCTACTTTTTAGATTATGTGTAGTAAATGGTCAGTTGTTAGTTCTACTATTCTTTAAATTATGTAGCCATTTTTCCTACTCCAACTGATTTCTCAGTTACTTTTCTATACATTGTTTCACCTTGACCTTTTGTGCCAACATTTCATTTTTCTCAAACTCTTGAGTTCTGTACCCATTGCTTTTGGATTGTGGATTAAGAAAGCTGTATACTGAAAAACTTCACTGTTGCACCACTGTTGCACATTTTGTGTAATATAAAGGAAGAGAGATCAGTGTGGTAGAAGAAAATATCTTTAGATCTCTTTTCCCAAACTTTGCTTGCAAACTACTTTTCCAATTTCCCTTATCAATCACTACTTTCATATTTATTTCTTCTGGCTCAAACCTCTTGGGAGATTTTGTTATTTATTGTTGTCATTAGGACTCTCTCACCAGTATAGATAATGAAGTCAATTGAAACAATGAAACCAGTTAGAAATCAGGGCAGGAGTGAAGTTGAGTATTTTGAGTATGTGTTTCTCTGTTCCAATTTGAACAAATTTTTGTTTTATCTAGTTTCCAAAAAGATTTACTTATTCTTCTGAAAATGCTCCTTTTTCTGATTTATTATTGTATTAATCATTTATATAACTAATCTCTTGGCTTGCTGTGCCGTTAAAAAAATGATGAGCCAAGAGGCTTATATTTTACACATTTGGTATTGAGCTACACTTCCTTTCTACAACTTCTGTTGGGTGTATTGTAGAATTCACCTGCCAAAGTCATTATTCTTTAGGCCCTTACAAAGTCAGTTCTCATCTAGTTTTAATATTATTCCATTCAGGAAAGCCATCTCCTAACAACAAAAGCTTTTCTCTCAATTTTCATTGAGAACTATAAGGCTGAAATGGAACAATACAGTATGCAATTTTTTCATTTATCTTCCACTCAAGAGTATACCTCAATGTTTAGTATCAGGTATTGCTTTTTCACCTGATCAGTGCTTGGCTCCTGATACAACAGGGTCCATGCCCTCTCTGTCACAAGTCACTGTGTTTCCAGCATCTTTAACCAATTTCAGCTCATCTTTTTTCACCTTTCTCTTGAAGGATTTCCATAATTATTCTATAATTTTTTTTCAGAGGAATCAATATGCATAATGAATAATCCACATGCTTATCAAGTGCTTGAAGTATTCCCAGTGTTCCAGTTCATAGCTTCCCAGAATTTCTACTAATTTGTTTTTACAGAGAAATACATTCAGTATTATACATGCCAATTGTTAATAAATCAGTCACCAAAATATAGAATTTCAACAACTTTAGATTCAAAAAGTTTGATGACAAACATTTTCCCCCATGGCTTCTACTGTGAGCCCGGAGTGTTCAGACTGGAGATACTCTTTATAGAATCCTGTCTAAGCCCTCACAGCAAGAGGCTCAACAGTACCCTGACTAGTGTTTTCTTAATATTCGTATCCTTTCCATAAAAGGGTGGATATATTTTAGCAAAGTTTCTTTTAAATCTAGTTTTTGTTAAATGAATCCTATTTTTTTCCTTGATTTATTATAAAATTGGAAATATATTCTTTTAGAAAAAAATTCTTTCTAGATGTAATAAAATTGTATTTATGAATAACACAAACTATAATTGTAATGACCAAATTTAATTGAAGAAGATATAGGAAAAGGTATTGCCTCCTTTTTTCTTATGAATCCAACAAATGCAGATATTTACATATACAGAGAAGAAAAGAGAAAAAGAATTGTATATGAAACCATCTATCTCTTTTTATTCTCCTTTGTGTATAGATTGATTTTTAGAGTATATATTAATTTTTCCCTTTTTTTTCTACTTCTGATTAAGTCTCCCCCCTTCTTTTTGCCCCTTAAAAAAATCCCTCCCTTGTAACGAGTACATATATATAGTCAAACCAAAGGGATCCACACTAGCTGGCCTGAAAGAATGTCTTATTGTACAGCTCTATCAAGTATGTCTCCTATGGAGAGGTGGGAAGTATGTTTTGCATTAAGAGGTTTCTAAATTCAAGATTGGATATTGCATTGCTCAGGGTTTCTCAGGCTAGAAGAATTTTTCCTTTATAATATATAAATTTTTCTGGGCCCTTTCACTCCATTTTAATATTTATACAAATCTTCCTAGATTTCTGAGTTTGACTTTTCAGTACTTAGAATGCAATCATATTCTAGTATGTTGATAACACCGTAATTTGTTCAGCCATTTCCTGTTGAAGAGGATTCACAAATGTTTTATCACATTAAATATTAGAAGGTTATTATTTTAATGATATTGGTTATAAATCTTTCCAAAGTATATTATGTTTCTACTTAACAGAGTTTATTGATCAAATTTAACCTTTCTTAAAACATTTTTGTATTTGACTATAACATAGACATAACCTCACACTTCTATTTTGGGTTCTTGTCTGTTTTTATAGGTTTTGAATATTTTCCTTTGCTCATGATTATCATTAATTACTGTTAGTATATCTGCCTCTAATAGCTGTCCTAACTCCTTCTAGAAAGAGAAAAACTTTTTTTAGAATTAGGTGTAAAACAAGAATAAACAAGTTTCAAGTGAGGATCTAAGTGACTTTATTGCTTGGAAGAGTTCATTTTGGTTTTTCAGGATCCTTTCTCCTCCCCTCAACCCCCCCCCCCTTTTTTTTTTTTGCTTCATGGTCCAAGTTGATTAAAAGGATATGTGTGTATTGGGGAAGGATTATTGGGGTTGGGGTCAAAATCTTTGATTAATTGGTGTAGGGAGCTTAGTGGAAAAGAAACAGCTACAACTAATGAAAATCAACTGCTCCTATCTAGGTTATAGTTTTAGAGGGACTCTAGTATTCATTTATATGTACTGTACTTTTATGTGCATTTAAAATTTTGCTAATAATGCAAGTGAGGCCGAAGGTACGTTGTGATGACTCACTTTTTACAATTGTTTTTAGTGTCCAGGCCTGTGATTTCATTGGTATAGGGAGCTTCTGGTGAAGAAACTTCTTCCTCCTATGCAGATCTGCAATTGTACTACACCTTAACAGCCTTAAAGTATTACTTGAGAAATTTAGAGGTTAAATGAATTCCTTAAGTGAACTTGGTGATTTCCATCTTCCCCAAAGCAAGTTCATTCTGCCCTTCAGTCTGCCACTTCCTGCCTTGCTGCCTGATCTTCAGCCTTAGGTGAGAAGAGGCCTTTCTGACCATGTGCCTTCCATATCCTGTGTGTGTCCCCTGAGGAAAGGCAGTAAGGGGCAAGGCTGAGTAGAACATCCAGTGCAAAGAGGAGCAATCTTCCCTTTGACCTTAGGCCTTCCATCTCAGCTATGCCCATGCCTTGAGGGAAGAGGAAGAAAAATTTGATGGAGAGTGGGACTTCCTTCTACTTTGTAAGTTTGACTTCCATCTTTTGCTGCCCCATCTTCTGCCTAATCTCCACCCTTTGGAGAGAAGAGGATTAATGAAACAGTGTCTCCCATTTGACCATGGTGCCTTCCATTTCATGCTACATTTGTTTCCAGCAACCTTTGAGAAGAGTAGTGACACCTTCTACTCAATGAAGAACAATTTTATACTCAGTTATACTCTACATATCTGTAGCAGCAAGCACCCCAACATCCCCAGAGTGGCTGCCAACACAGGTTCTTAGATCTGCTTTTGTAAAGGAAAGCAACTCAAAATCAGTTAACAAGCTTACTTTAATCAAACAAACATATATTACCTAGTTCAGGGGAAAAAGGTCAGCACCCCGAACTTCAGAGTTACAGAACTTACAGATCAAACAGACAGGCTTCCAAATTGTCCAACCATTATATCAATACCAAATCACAGTTACCAGAGAGGGAAGCATCAACATCTGGGTTTTCAAAGCCGGGGGGCTCTCAACAACGGCTTCCCAGAGTCTCATCTGGTCAAATCACACAACACTTCTCAAAGTGAACCCCAAAGCAAAGCCTCTCCTCAGGGTTTATATAGCCTTCTCCTGGCTCAGAGAATGTAACAACCTTCTGGACCCACTGCCCAATCACAAAGTATCAAGGTATGGGCTTTCCTGAAAAACCAAAAAAGCCTCCCACCACAGGCTCCAGGTGCACTTAAGCTAGGGGCAGGGAAGATCTTTAAATTTGCATTTCCATTACAATATCCCAGAGTATCTGAACCCCTGTAGATTTTCATCCAAACCTTATTACCCATCCCCATCCCCCCATCACCTGAGTCCTTGTTCTCCTCCATCTTCAACCCTCCCACCCTAAAGTTCCAACCAAATCCCCTCCCTCCAACTCCTTCCAATTGTGCCCACTGAAATGCCTGTTCCATAGACAACAAATTTCCCTTCATCCTAAATCTTTTTCTCTCCAACTCCTTCCATCTACTAGCTCTTACTGAAACCAGACTCCTCTGATGACACAGTCTCCTTAGCTATCCTTCGTAGTATTGGTTGTACCTTTCACTCATTCACTTTGGCTCACTGGCCAAAGCAGGGAAGTTAGAATAATTTTTTCTCTCTATTGCCTCTATAAGTTCTTTCCCTATCTCTAACACTCAGTAATCTTCTCTGTCTTTGAGGTTCATGCTATTCATATCTACCACCTTATTAAAAACCTGGTAACTGTTAACAAACCTCCAGGCTGTTCCCCTTCTTTCTTCAACAAGTTTGGTACATGGCTCACAATTTTTCTTTCTTCTCCAATGCCTACTCTCATACTAGAAGACTTCAACATATATATTGGCTCACTCTCAAACACTGTAATCATTTCTCAATGTATTAATTTCCCATAAATTACTCCTCCAGCCCACCTCAGGTATACACAAAGACGGTTATATTCTTGATCTTGCCATCACCTATAAATCTACCACCACCACATTTAAGAATTCTGAAATCTCCTTATCTGACTACAATCTATTGAATTTTCACCTTTCCCTCTGTTTTCTTTTTGGAGGGGGGAAGGAAGGGCAATTGGGATTAAGTGATTAAGATCACATGGCTAGCAAGTGTAAAGTATCTGAGGCCAGATTTGAACTCAGGTCCTCCTTACTCCAGGGCCAATGCTCTATTCACTGTGCTACCTAGCTGCCCTGCCCTCCACCCCCATTTTCCTATACATAACCCTAAACTTCATCCCCATTGTGACCTCCATTCCATCTCCCCTGCATTTGCCACTCTTTCCTCTTTTTCCCATCTTTACCCCCTTAGTGACCCAATTCAATACCACATTTTCCTCTCAAGTTCCTAGCCCTCTTTTTATTTCACTGGTTGCAACCTTCTAATCCGTAGCCTTGGATAACTTCCACCATCTATCATACATGCTGCTGAATTGAAGATGAAAAACTTTATGCACCTGCTCGGATTTGGTCCATCACAGATTTACACTACACAATTTCAACTAGGACCTTACTGCTGTTAGACAGTCCTACTGTGGTTTCCTTGCCATTTTGCTATGCCAGTTTCTACAGTGATTCTTCCAAACCTCTTCTCCCTCCTCAAACCTCCAAGGGCTGCCCTCCCTACCACTCTCTCAGCTTTGAACAGTTGAGGTTGTTCTTCGTCAACTCCCTCTTCTTTCCTCTTCCTCATCTCATGTCTCTCATATGCCTTCTGCCATTCTTTACTCCTTTACCCATCTCACATGAGGGGGTGGCCTTACTCTTTGCCAAAGTTAACCCCTCTACCTACTGAAACAGTCCTATCCCATCCTGTCTCTTCCAACGTATTTCCCTACTGTTACCTTCATTCTGTCACTTATTTCCAGTCACTCCCTGTCCTCTACCTCCTTCCCTGTTAGCTACAAGCATGCCTATGTCACCCCCATGCTGAAAGAAATCTAATTTGATCCTTCTGTGCCTTCTGTCATCTTATGTCTCTTCTCTTTATGGCTAAACTCCTTAAAAAGGCCATCTACAATAGGTGCTTCCACTTTCTCTTCTCTTGACCTTTTACAATCTGGCTTCCAACCTCATCATTCCACTGATACTGTTCCCTCCAAAGTTACCATTGATCTCTGAATTGCCAAATCCAATGGCCTTTTCTCAATCTTCATTCTCTTCTCTGTAGCCTTTGACACTGTTGATCACTCTCTTCTTAATACTCTGTTCTCTTTAGGTTTCTGGGACACTACTCTTTCCCGATTCTCCTGCTACCTATCTCACCTCTCCTCATTCTCTGTTGCTGGGTCCTTATCCAGATCACACCCTCTAACCATAGATGTCCCACATGGTTCAAATACCTTAAAAGGTATACTCTTATTAGCTGTCCTTTGGGAACAAGAGTGATCACTGAAAAGCCAGTAAGAACAATTTTGTACACCCATGAAATTGTGGGTTACTAATTATAAGGCACCTCATATGCCTGGGTACTTCAAATAGAACACCTCTGTGCTCTGGGACCGACTATGGCACCCGACACGAGGAGAGACCAAAGAGAGGCACTCTTCTCTTCTCCCTTTATACTACCTCATTTGGTCATCTTATCAATTCCCACCCCTGTGCAGATGATTCTCATATCTGCCTATCCTGTCCTAGCTTCTCTGTTGACCTCCAGTCTTGCATCTTCAACTTGTCTTTCAGATATCTAGAACTGGTTTCTAGTACAGATCATAAACTTAACATGTCCAAAATAGAGCTCATCTTTCCTCCTGAACCCTCCACCATTCCTAACTTATTACTGTGGAGGGCAACACCATCCTCCTAAGCCCACAGACTCAAAATCTAGTTGTTATCTTCACTATCTCTCCCCTCCCCCCATTCCAATCTGTTGCCAAGGCCTGATGATTTCACTTTCCAGTGTCTTTTGGATATACTCCTCTGTCTCCTCTGACAGTGCCACTACTCTGATATAGGCCTTCATCACCTCATACTTTGACTGTTGTGATATCCTGCTGGTTGGTCTGTGTGCATCAAGTTTCTTCACCGCTCCATTCCACCCTCCAATTCCTAGTGATTTTCCTAAAGTGCAGGTCAATTCATGTTATCCCCTTATTCAATAAACTCCATTGGTTCTCTTTGGCTTTTTTTTTTCAAACTTCTATTTTAGACTCAAATGCCAGAACACAGAGACTAAAAAAAAGAAACAAAAATATCATAAATATAAATATTGGAACTTAAATACAAAGTTAGAAAGAAAAAAGCATATTGTGTATAGCAGAGCATAAGAGAGGATTCAAAATATGTAATAGATTTTCATTTCAAGAAAGTTTATATGATAAATAATACTTGTGTTGAGAATTGTTCATTTTTTCTTTAATTCCTTGTGAGTTTCACTTTGTTCTTCCCCCCCCCACAAGTTTAGATATGTTTATATATACATATGCATAAGTGTGTATGTATACACACACATACACACACCCTTCCTTATCTTATTTCCTATCCTTCCTGACTCTTCTACTTTACTCTTACCCCCTACCTGGCTCTACTGTGACTTGCCTACCCCCCTCCAAGGATCCCTCCCCTATCATCCCATTCCCATAAATCTAAACACCCTTCTATACCCCTGTTTGCCTATTCCTTCACTCTCCCCTCTAAAAGATTCCTCCTTTGTGCTCTCCCCCCTCACTATTTTATTTCTTCAGAATTTAGAAGACTTTTATACTCTTTTAAATATATGTATATTGTTCCCTCTTGTATATATGTGTATAATGTATATATATTGTATATACGTATATATACAATATACATATACATAAGTATATGTATATTGTACCCATTACTGATGGAAGTAGGTTACCAGAACTACAAGCCCTCCTTCCCCATCTAATTCCTCTGTATCAATTCTTCCTCTTATACCTCAGTTGTATAAAGTAATTACTCTTTTAACTTGTTCCTAAATGGTTTTACTTTTTAAATTCATATTATACTCATATTTACTCCAGTCTTTCTTATGAACTACCCAATTATTAATAAAAATCTCTTTGACTTTCAGAGCCTTTCATAACCTTCCCTTTCCTACCTTTCCAATCTTCTTATACTTGGTTCCTCACCTTGTACTCTTCGATTAATGATACTTGCCTTCTTGCTGTTCTATGATTAACTCCCAAATCTCCACCCTTGGCAGCTTCTCTGGCATCTTCCATGCCTGGAATGCTCTTTTCATCTCCATCTACTGGCTTCCTTTTTGTCCCAATTGAAATCTCTTCTAACAGAAGCTTTTCCCAATCCCTCTTAATTCTAGTCCCTTTCTTCTCTTATTTCCTATTTATCCTGTATATAGCTTATTTGTATTTTTGTTTTCTTGTTGTCACCTCCATTAGGTTGTGAATTTTTTGAGGATTGTGACTTATCTTTTGCTTCATTTTGTATCCCTAGTGCTTTGCATAGTGCCTGGCACATAGTAGTTGCTCAGTGTTTATTGATTGACTGGATTGCTTAGGTGACACAGCCAGTATGTCTCAGAGGTAGGGCTTGAACTCATTCTAAGTTGACTCTTTAACTACTGTTCATATTCAGTATGGGAGCTGCCTCAATTTTGAAAAGATGTAATCTTAAATTAGCTACCATTTATCACAGGAGTCTTATTAATATGTAGTTTTTCACAATTAAATGTCATTAAATCATCCAAACACAAGCCAAGTTAGTTACTCTTTTTAAAGTGCTGTTGGTATTTATGCTCATGAAACTCATTGTCTATGGGCATTTTTTTTTTGTTGTGAGACTAACTGAGCTAAATTGATTTCTTTAAAAAGAAGTATTGACTTAATTATTGATAAATCTTTCAAATATTGTATACAGGGAAAATAGCTGTGTATTTACATTGACTTCTAATTGTTCCATGCTTGAAAACCTGTTTTTTCCATTTAGAAATACATTTTCACTGAGTAATCAATGTTCTTTGATTTTAAGTTACTTTATAGAATGTCTTATTCTCTTCTGGTCAAAAACCATTTAAATGTGTTCAAACATTCCCTTTGCCATCCTCTTTTTTACTTTTTATTTTTGAAGGAAGGAAAGAAACTCAGGAGTTAGATTAATTTGTTTAGTGCGTTTACCTCTTTTCTTTCTTTAGGAAGTTGCACAAAGTTAAATTTTTTTCCAGTATTTGAGTTGTTATCCTTTGTATAAATTAATATGTTTCTTAGACAGAACGTGGATCAAGATCATTACATTATTTTTATATTAGCAAGCATTTATTGAGCACTTAGCAAGTCTCCAGAATTGTACTAGCCACTGATGAAAATGTAATAAAATTTGGCCCTTCTATCACGGAATTTAAAATCTATCTGGAGGAGAGAACACTAATTTGAGTTAGACTAGAGGACACTTAAGGGTGAAATTGTGATATCAACTAATAGGTGAAACTGCTATGAATTCGAGAAAGCTTTTTGAAACAGTTAAGATGAGCTAGGATTTGAAAACTGCTAGATTTGGAGGGAGAGAAGATTTTTCTCTTCCCTGTTGATGGACATTTAGATTTCAACCAGTTTTTGCAATTATAAGTAGTACTGCTATGAACATTTTTCACCAAATTATTTTTTTTTTTTTGGCGAATATTCCCTAGGCTGCAGTTGTTGGGTGTGAAAAGATATAATTATTTTTATAAATTCTCCTTCATACTGCTAGATTGCGTCACTCAGGGATATTCTGTTTGTAGTTCCAATGGCATTCCATGAGTGTGCTTGTTCCTACATAATCCCCACTGTCTTTGAGTTTTATTGCTTATAATTATTTTTTTGCCAAGTTTGGGCATGATTTGATTTGATTTTGTGTCCTATTAACTAAATTGAGAGTGTATTGCCATTTTTATTATATTGCTTTGACTCATCAGTTATCATTGTCTATCCCCCTTATAACCTTTTTTCAGACTTACTGCAATTGTTAGAATTTCCAATTCCGTTTCCAAATAAAAATGGTAGTCTGCATTCTCATTTATGCCTGTTTTTAGAAGGAGTACTTCTGATATTTCTTTAATGATATTATTTTGACTCTTAAGATAGATGTTTTATTATTGTATTGATGAAAAATTGAAAGAAAGTTTTTCTAGGTGAAAAGAAAAATTGTGGGCCTACATGGTGATATGAGAATGAGTATGATATATGTAGAGGATTGTAAATAGCCTCCTAGGAATAATGTCACTAGGTGATAGTGGGGAATAAAGTCGAATTTGAAAGTTGGGTCAAATAACACAGAGCCTTGAAAACTACACTGAGTTAATGCTTGATGAGGTTGGCACTAGAGTTCCAGGCACTGTTATGGCTCTTAATTAAGATTAGGTGGATAAAGTGAAAGGTATATCTTTAGGAGGTTATTGTGTTCAAGATAAAGGGTTTGGAAATAGGAAAGAGAGGTAGAGAGCAGTAGTAAGGAAACTGCTTTTATAATCCTGTTGTGGCTTTAAGGAAACTGAAGAATATTTTATTCTGTAATTGTTTTAAATGTTGAAAATCTGTGTAGAAAGCAACAAATTATTAACTTGGCATGTAGAAGTAAATAAGAGGTGGCTTAAAAAATGATATTATCATAAATTTAAGCAGAATTACAAATAATACTAACCCCTATACATGATATTTTTAGCTTTCTTTTCCCCACTAGCTACACTTTAAATGCATATCACTTTAAAAAATTAAGTGCAATAGTTTTTCCTCTCATGATTTACATTAGTAAGCCACAGAGAACTGCTAATTTTGATGTTGATTTTTAAAGTTTTTAATATTTTATAAAAATTTTATCCTTTATATTGGCACTGCCATCTGTTTTCTTTTTTAAAAGTAAAATGAGATACCATCAGATTCATTTAAAATTGTTTTACCTTTTTTCTCATTGTAATTAGGATTTCTTCATGTCTGGACACTGTCACCTTTGCAGATAAAATATTGCTTATTCTGTTTTAACAAACAATTTTTTCTTAATTTAATGAACAGCAAATGAAATGAGTGTTAAAACAGAAAAAGGATTATAAATGAAACTGCAAACCTTTATTGTGTATAGTTTGCTTTTTCTTGTAAGCATATAATAGACCCAACAGATAATTTTTAAAAACTGTCACATTTGTGTTTTCTTGTGGTGTTTCTTCTATTCTCTTGTGTGTGTTTAAAAAAAAAAAAGTTTGTATAGCCCTCCTTTATCTTTTTGGAGGTGATAGAAGGAAGAACTCTACAATAAGGAATACCTTTCCTTCCATCTTCCACTGGAAAAAAATTAAGAAACCTTTTTAACAAGTAGACATAGGCAGAAAACTAATTCTCATATTGTCTGTAGCCAAAATATATTTCATTCTGCATCTTGAGTTCATTACCTCTGTGAGGAGGTGGGTAGTAGCATGATTCATCATGGGTCCTCCGAAGTTATAGTTAGTAAACATTGTTGTTGTATAAATTGTTCTCCTGATTCTTTTCACTTCAGTCTGTGTATAGAAGTTTATAAAATTCTTCCTAGCTTTCTCTAATGGTCCTTTTCATCATTTCTTATGGCACAGTAGTGTTCAGTTACATTCATATGCCATGATTTGTTCAGTTATTTCTTAATCGGTGGGCACCTGCTTAGTTTCCAGTTCTTTGTTATAACAAAAAGTGCTGTCATTAAATATTTTTTTAAAATAGGAGTCCTTTATAAATCTAGAAATGAGATACCTAGTGGTCAAAGAATATGCAAAGTTTAGTGACTTTTCGGGCATAGTTCCAAATTGCTTTACAGAATAATTGGACCAAGTAACAACTGTTTTATGTGCCTGTTTTCCTGCAGTCTCTCTAACATTTGTCAGTTTCTTTTTCTATCATCTTTGATAGCCTGATAGTTGAGAGGTGGAACCTTTTTAATTCATTAGTGAGTGAAAATATTTTTCATATAGTTGATTTTTTAGAGATTTAGAGTATTTCTTCATATAGTTACTAATAGTTTGGGTTTCTTGCTTTGAGAACTTCCTGTTCAATATAGTTAACTTTTGATTATTCAGAAACCAATTTGTCCCTTTATGATTTATATATCCACATCCTGCTGCCCATCTCATGGTAATATCATTGTCTATTTATTGTTGTAGTGGGTATGGGCAAATATGAGAGGTGAAAATCAAATCAGTCACTTTTTAGCCATGTTAGCTTGGATGATATGATAGTGATACTTCATAGGTACTATATTTTTGTTCAAAACATCATTGTAGAATATCTTTAATTTTTCAAAAATTAGCCTAGGAATTTAATGAGGCAAAAAGAAGAGTGCAAACTCACCATAAATCAAATATTTTGTAGGCAATCAAGGTTCAACTAGTTCAGGGTTCTTTTTGTTTAATAAAAATATTATTTTTCCAATATAAGTGAGAATGTGAAAATTAGCTATTTATGAATGCTTCTTTAATAACATTGGATTTTTTCAAAAGTTTTTTTGTCATGTTTCCTTTTCAGTCAAATATAAAACATTATAAAGCCTCTACTATTTTTTTCTTCCTACTAACTGCAAAAATAACCAGCAGGAATTGGAGGTAGATGGTGCTACTTTTTTTATGTGCTGTCTTATATTAAATACCAGCAAAATTATTCATACCAGAAACAGCAGTATATTCTTAGTCACATAAATACTTGAGGATTACAGAATTTAGAATTGTAAGGGACCTGAAAACATCTAATTTAATGCTTCCATTTTATAGATAAGTAAACTTTGCCCAGGGTACTAATTGAGGTAGCTAAGATTTTAATCCAGTTATTCTGACTTCAGATCCAATGGGTTTGCTTTCCTCGATCAGAGAAAGGATCAACAGTAATGAATCAAAGCCCATCTTGTTATTATGTGCACATTGCATACTATATTGAATAAAATAATTAGAGTTGTAAGGTATTTTAGAGATCATTTAGTCTAAAACATTAGCCATAACCCAGAAAATTTAAGAACTCAGGTTTTTTTCCCTGTGCTCAACTTTTAAGAGAACCCAAATGTTTGGAAACCAGGTTTGAATGAGAGGTTTGTTTATCCCCAGAAAGGCAAATACAGAAAACCCTTTTCAAGAATATATTCTGGGTCATTGATTCCTAACCTAGAAGCTGAAAGATTATTGTCAAGGGTCCATGTATCCATATGTATCAAGCATTGTCATTTTGTTCTTTATTTAGCTGTAACAAAATATGCAGCTTGAATAAAAGGCCTGTTAGAAATTTTATATTTTCATTTGTTACTCCTTTTCAAATGTATATAGATGGGATTAATCGGATAGACATAAACTCACCTTAGACATGTATTGAATTCATAGTTTTTCATTGCCATGTTTTTCCTTCAGTATAAGATCATAGTTCTAGAGCTAGAAAGGGGGCCTTTGAAGCCATATAGTCCAATGACCTCATTTTACAGATGAGAAATTTAAGACCAGACCAGTGAAATGACTTGCTCATGATCACCCATGTGGTAAGTTACAGAGCTGATACTTGAACACAGGGCATCTGGTTCTCTAAGTTCAGCACTCCTTTTGTACTATGCTGCCTGTCAGTAGATGTTAAAACCACAGGTAATATTGTTGGGTTTCATGGCATTTTCTTATATTAAGTAGGGGTCTTCATTCTTTACAAAAGGACTTGGGAATATAACTCCTTCAACCTACAATATTGTACAAGTGTAATTGAGATTTGAAATGCAAAATTGAATCTTGTTCAACACTCTATTTTACTAACATAGGAAAATAAACACTTTAATGAAATGCTTCATCAAGAATTGAAACAAAAAGATGAACTTGGCTTAACCCTTGGTATCAAATTCAGTTAATCAAAATATAATTTTCTTTAGTACTTCCTTCCTCTATGTGTGTGTATAATATGTTATAAGTTACATTGTTATACATACATTTTGTTTGATTGTTCATTTTCCCCAGAAAACTAAGTAGAGATTAAAATCCCAGTTAGTGGTCTTAAAATTTGTCCTGCAACTTTTAGGGAGGGAGTGTGAATTCAGTTTTTAACAGTGAATTTTGTTATATAAATCAGATAAATTCATTGTAGTTAATATTTTTAGGGAATGGAAATTATACTTCTAGAATATTTAACCTTTACCCTTTGTACCTTTTCCATTCAGTTTTAACATTTTAAAGATTAAAATTAGGTGTTTGTGTTAAAACATTCTGTCTGGATATCTTTCTTGTTAATTGGTATCATTTAGTATTGTTTACAGTTTATAATCTATTATATTGAAGGTTAAAATCTTTGGGTTTGAATCTTTTTTAAAAAAAAAAAACTTTGTTAGATGAAAAAAACTGATATCGCTGTGTCCTTCCAATGCTAGCATAGCTGGTGATCTTTTATTGGAATGAAAACAGGGTGTCAGCTAAGAAATATTTGAAGTAATTGAAAGAATTGGTACAAAGTTGTAAACTGATCATATTAGTGTTCTGTGTTGAAGGCAATAAGTATCAGGGGAGTTTTTGAGAGTAATGTACAGCTTAAAATGTGAGGTGACTTGCTGAGTCTTTAAACTGATTTTTTTAAAAAAAATTATTCAAGTTGGGAACCTTATAAACCTAACTTTAACTGTTCCACCCAACTTAAAATTATGAATCAATAATACCTTATGTTTAAGTCACCAGAGAACAGGCTTATGAAAAATGTTATTTTTCCTTTATAAATGCTCTTATTTAAACTACATTGATAGTATAAAATAAAATCCCTAATTTAGTCTTTACTATTCTGTTGTTCAGATTAGCCATTAGTTTTAGGGAGAAATATTTATCAAATCCTGCTTAGAAAGTGAACAAAAAAGAGTTCTGGTAAACTCAGCTTCTTTTATCTTGATGAATCAGATGCAGAGACTATGTATGTATTAAAAGTAAGCTTAGGGGCAAAGTATTGTAGAGCTATATTCTAACTGTTTAATAGCCCTTTTTTACAGATAGAAAACAAGTTAAATATAAATGTTGGTGGTACCAAAGCATTGAGAATACAACTTGTTTGTGATAAACTCCATCCGTGGTTCTCCATCCTAAAATTGTAACTGAATGATGATAAAGTGCTATTCATCTGCAGGTGCATTGCTTCTACTTAGTTAAAGATGGTTGAAAGGACAGGAATTAGTAGCATGTTGTATTAGCCTTTTGTAGTGTATTTTGTTCTAAGCATCTTAATTTCCCTGTTTTGAATGCTAAGTAGCAAGGGTCTTGGTTTAGAACTAATACCCATCATGCATGTAAACGGTGTGAAAGAGCTGCTTAGTAAGTTAACACAAAGTGTTCTTGTGTCAGTCCTTGTGGAAATAGATACAATACAAACATTACAGCTGAACTCACGGCAAACTCCATTAAGTAAAAACCTGGCCTCATTGTCCAGAAAAAAGTTTGAATAGAATGCAAGCTCATTTTGTTGAATGTAATGTCAGGCTTTTAGGGACTGTATTGAAGGGTAAGGTTTTGTTAAGTTGAGACCAATTCATTAAGTTTTATTGCCTGGTGAGAAGCAGTAATACTTTATTGTGAGACTTCATCAAATATTCATGGTTAAAGAGAAGTAGTAAATGTATTCAATCAAGTGGTCTTTTGGGGTTTTGAAAAGGATTATGAAGTCTGCTCAGCTGATAGTCTGAACATTCACTAGGGTTGTTTAACAAGGGTAATTTTAATCTCTGAATTTAATTTTGTTGAGACTTGCTTTTTCTTCCATAAATTTAAGTCTATAGAAAATCATTACAAATATATATGAATATATATATATTTCTATTATATTAGTGTATGTATTTCCAAAATGCTGATATTCTAAAATAACTTTGTTGGAAATTTCTTGTATTAAATCTCTTCAAAAATCCTTAATTTTTTTTATTTGTGGGGGTATTGAGAGCCACCCCCCTTCTTCATTGTGAGATTCCTATTCATTTGCCCAGTCATTAGGTTTATCCCACTGCTGAAGGCAACCCTTTCTTGAATAGAGAAACATGTTGGTCTCTTCCTATGTAATACAATTTCCAAACTTTTAAAATTGGTAAACTTTAAATATTATGTAGTATAGTCTGTATCAATCATATTTTATTCATTACTGCAAAACCAGGAAAAATATCTCAATGGCTATCTGACCTTTTGTTAAATTACAGTATATCTATGTTTATTTGAGACTAATTTGACAAAATCGGTGTGGTTTTAGATATGTCTAGATGATCTTGTACATAACAATCTCCTCAATTCACTATAAGTTTATATCCTTGCTTTCAATTGTATATTATAATTATGAGCTTAAGTTATGTAGGTCTTATGAGTCCTACTTATATGCTTTAAAGATTTTGAATGTTTTCAGCTAAATATTAAGATTAAATATTGATTTTATTTTTTTTCCATTCCACTGTAATGGCCAATCCTTAGGCAGATGATGTTGAGAGCAAAATTAGAGAAATCATTCCTCCTGGATTTTGTACAAACACAGATGACTTTATTTCATTGTTGGAAAAAGAAGTTAATTTTAAGCCCTTTGGAACATTACTCCATACATACTCAGTTCACAATAAGGAAGCAGGAGAAAACATTACCTATGAAATATACAAGGTAAGAACAAAACTATCTATTTCTTTAGCATAAATTGACACTTATGTAATTTGCTGAAGGTTGCATCCAGTATTTGGTTTATTTTCAGTGATCTTTCTTGACTGCAGATTATAGCTCTTATTTAAAAAAAAATTCTTTTCATAGTGTGTGGGTGTGCGGGTGTATGGGTGTATATACATCTTAATCAGAGCATTCTGCTTCCAGACATTTTCCCACAGGACAGTTTTGTGTTCTACAGACTTTCACTTACCTCTGTGATGAGTTTCACCTGACTTTTCTTGGCTTTTTCCCTAGGCTGACATGACATGTACAGGCTTTCGAGAATATCATGAAAGGCTTCAGACCTTTTTGATGTGGTTTATTGAAACTGCTAGCTTTATTGACGTGGATGATGAAAGATGGAACTACTTTCTAGTGTAAGTACAGTTCTAAAGCAACAGTAGACCTTATTACCTCCACAAAGCCTGCATTTTAATTGTGGCGGGCCAATTATTGGGACAGTATAATGATATTTTTCCCAGGAAAGAAAAACTATTGTTTATCAGGCTTGAGTTTTCCTTCATTATGCTTTGGGAGATCTTGAGAATAGAGCTGAATTAAATGCTGTTGTCCGTTAGAGCCCTGAATGTAGGCTTAAACAGTAAAATGAGCTTTGCCTGTGTTTTCTTTTACTTGCCACCTATTCATCTTTATAATAGGCAAGTGCACTGAAGTGATGTAAAGAGGTCTGATTTATCCAAGTTGCTGCACACCAATTAAGTGAATTGTACATTCAGAACATAGCAGGTGTATCCATTGGGCCCTCACAGAGTAGCTTGCTGACACTGAAAATTCAGTCAGAGAATGGAAAAGAAAATGGACACTGCATGGGAGCGCGACTGTAATTGACCTGCTTGGCTTTCTGTTTTATCTGCAGATTTGAGAAGTATAATAAGGATGGAGCTACGCTCTTTGCGACCGTAGGCTACATGACAGTCTATAATTACTATGTGTACCCAGACAAAACCCGGCCACGTGTAAGGTAATTGGCAGTGTAACACGTGCCTTGTCTTTTATTTCAGAAGAGGGAACTGCTGAAGTTTCCAATACTTGTTATAATGGTGTTGATTTGTTTAAAAAAAAATCACCATTATCCAGTGTGTATGCACTGATTTATTTCATTGTGCCCTTTGAAACAATAGGGAAGATGTTTTGATTATCTAACATTTTTTGGAGATAAAGTTTCCATGATTTTATGGTAATTTTAAAGTTGTTCGTCATATAAAACTAATTTTGCATTTCAAATGGTATCCTTTTTTTTTTAAATTTAAAAATTATTTCTTTCTGTATTGTAGCCAGATGTTGATATTGCCTCCATTTCAAGGTGAAGGCCATGGTGCCCAACTTTTTGAAACAGTTCATAGGTATTACATTTCTTCTCCTATAGTTCTTGATATTACAGGTATGTAAATCTTTATTCTCACTTTCATATTAAGTTACTGAAAAATATCTACTTTAGGTGGCTAAATTTTGTATTTTATATCTGTCACAACTGAATTAAAACTTCAGCTGGTACCATGGCTTATGTAGGGCATTTTAGATTGTAAGCTCCTAGGGGGCAGTGGCTGTATGTTTTTAAATATCTGTATAGAGTGTTCTAATGGAAGGATTTTCCAAGTTCAAATTTCATTTTTATTATGTTGAAATGGTTGTAACTTTTTATTTAGTCAGTTTATTCTAAGAAAAGTTTATCTTTCAGTATCTATTTTTTGTACTTCCTTTTTTGTTGTAACTATGAAGGATTATTTTGAATGTAATATAAATTTAATAAGTAAATTATTAATAACTTACGGGTATTTCATTTTCCTTTCATTATGTTTTTATAATTCTGAAGAAAATATAAAGCCACTTAATAAGAATGGGTGAATTGTAGAGTCACTTCATGATTCGAACATCAATCTATTAGTTACCCATAGAATGCTATGACTAGAATAATTAACGAAAGAAAGATTTGACTCTTTAATCTGTAATTTCATCTATTGGATTCTTCTATACAAGTAATATATTATTTCATGAAAATTGAAGAGCAAAGACAGATTGGAATAATGCAAGTAACTTAACTTGAGGTAAAATGATGCAGCTTTACTCTTTTTCTGCAGTTAATGAAATTGTTGCCAAACAAATAAATTGGTATTTAAATTGTGAAAAAGTAACTTTTTAAAAAATGTAAAATGCTGTTCTAGCTGCTGGCCACTAGGTGATGAATTATTTGGCCATGGAAACCAACTGTTTATTTTCTTTTTTTTTTTTTTTTTAAAGCAATTGGGGTTAAGTAACTTGCTCAAGGTTACACGGCTAGTCATTATTTATGCGTGGGTGCTCATTTTCTGAGGCCGGATCTGATCTCGGGTCATCCAAACTCCGAGGCCGGCGCTCTTACTCAGTGCGCCACCTAGCCGCCCCTTTAGGGCAATTGGGGTTAAGTAACTTGCCCAAGGTTACACGGCTAGGTTTTTGTTTGTGCGGATTAAGGGTCGGAGGCCGGCTCCGAACTCAGGTCCTTCTGATTCCAGGGCCGGCGCTCTATTCACTGCGCCACCTAGCCGCCCCCCTTTTTTTTTTTCAACTGTTTATTTTCATAAGTAGAAGATAATAGTTCTAAATCTGAAAGAATTCCTTGAAAATCCAGTCAAATCCTTTTATTTTTATGTGTTCTAGAATTTCATTTCATTTACAAGAAAGCTGCAGTGCCATATGATAAGAAGGACTTAACTTTTTTTTTTTTTTTAAGCAATTGGGGTTAAGTAACTTGCTCAAGGTTACACGGCTAGTCATTATTTGTGTGTGGGTGCTCATTTTCTGAGGCCGGATTCGATCTCGGGTCATCCCAACTCCGAGGCCGGCGCTCTTACTCACTGCGCCACCTAGCCGCCCCTAAGGACTTAACTTTTAATATAAAATAAATTAAAATTGATCTGAAAAAAATTCCATATTACCCTTTTGAATAATTTTCTCAAAAACATGCAGTTTCAACTGCATGGAGCTGTTTTCAAGGAGCTCAAAAGGATATGGAGGGATGATTTTCATTTAATCTTGCTGTCATTGTAGCTAATAAGATAGATGGAATTCAGAATTGGGACACAGGCAAGGATTTAATGAAAGTTTGAAAGATACATTTGCTAAGTGAGAATTTACTATAACTATAAAGAATTGAAGTATAAACTGTAATAATTTGTTTCATTTGAGTTTAAATGGATGACCATCCTTCTGGTTTGCTTATGGTGTTGGACTCAAATGATTTGATGCAGTTTTAATCAGGTATTTTTTGTTAAAGACTATTGATTTGAGATGCTTTTCTCACTAATATGAGATCTTACTGACCATTAGTGGATTCTGGGTCTCAGAATATATCTTTGTGTCTAGGTCTTTTGCTCCAGTTCTATACAGTTATGTTAATTAAGATTTGCTCTTGGTGACTTTGTTGTTAAGTCATCTTCTTTCTAGAAAATAGATGTTTGTATTACATCTCATGCCTGTTTTAGAATAAAAATAATGTAAAAGTATTTTGTAGTGTATAGCATCTTCATTTTGAGGATGTATGTCTACCACAAATACTCTTGTGAATACCCACATTTTACAGATAGAGTAACATAAAATAATTGGTTGTGTCTTTTCTGATATTGAAGTGCAAACTGAAGAGAAGAATAAAATTTGACACGAGAATAAAAGTTGTCTCCTTCACCAGTAACATTATCATAGAAGTATATTTGCCCTTTAGAAATCTCTTTATTGTTCAAGAACTTCATATTTTAGAGCTTTTTGGAATACTACATTTAAATTTTTTATGCTTGGTTAATTTGTGCTTTCATCTTATTTCCCTGTTCCTAATATATCATTTTCCTATCTCATTTTTCATTAAGAAGAAGCTTTTTTTTATTATAACTGAGCACTTATATTGTTAAGTGTTATAGTTTTAACTTGTAAAAATTCACACTTTGACCCTGTCTTCTAATGCATATCCTAATGAACCTTGTAAAAATCTGTATTTTAGCATGTTTCGTTATTAATATATTGCTTATCTCTTTGGCACTAAAGCAACTGATAAAAAGAGACACACCAAATTGTTGGGGTCAGGAGGTGCTGTACATTCACGAAGGCTAACACTTTCACCCTTAGTTACAGAGAGTTAAAAAAATTGAGAGACAGCATGGCCCTTTTCAGCCACATCTGAAATGGAATCAGCCTATGAGGGCTTATTTTAGGCTAAAATGGTAATGATTATTTGCATAGTTTAAGGTGACCTTTCAATTGTATGAAAATTGAAGAAGAGAATATGACATACTTTTCAGTTTTAAAATGTATAATTTTGCTTAAGATAAATATTTTTAAGTATGATTCACATTTCAATGAGATACCTAGTGAGTTCCTAGTTGCTCCTAGTTACATCAGATTTTCTTTTTGATAAATATGTTTTTCTGTTTATTACATTTAGGCTTATTTGTTTTTTTTCCATGTCACTTTTCAGAACCTAAATGGCAATGGGCAGAATATTTTATGTTGAAAAGCCTGTATCTTAAGTCACTATTTACATTTTTAAAATAAGGTCTATAACATATGTAAGCAATCTTAGAAAGACTTAAAATAGTTCCACCTTTTTTTTCTCATTTGGGTCAAATATTGTTGATATTTAATTCCCATCTGAAGTTATCATTCTCCATTAGAGTTGGTTGGTGTATTTATAGGGAAGGCTTAGTAGTTAGTGGATTGAATACATCATGAGCAAATGCAAATTTTCTTTTAACTGCTAATTGTTGCCTATAGGCCAGCTGACAGTCTAGCTTCGCTTTTTCTGAACCAGACTGCTTTACTAACAGGTCTTCAGTATTTCTTTGCCTGGCTATACTACTCTTTCCAGTGTTTCCAATAAGAAAATAAAAAGAATTTATCTCGACAGTTTTGAAAGGTTACTTTGGGAAATGCTGAAGATTTTTTAAAAGTCACTTTTGTTTCTAATATTGATTTTGATCTTGCTATATCCATCATGCCTGTGATGGAATTTGAATTCTCTTTTTCTCTGGAAGAACAGTCTGATGATATTTACTGCATGCATTTGTATACACAGTTCTCTTTTAGGAACTCTTCTAAAAGTTTAAAATAACCTCATGTAGTTGTTGTCTACTGTAGTCTAAAATAGTCAGTTAACAAACATTTATTACACAGATAACCTTAAAAGAACTATGTACTGCCTGAAGACCAGGAGTGGGAGCATAAGGATTAAGAAAAGGCGTGGCAGGATTAAAAATAAGAACTTTTTAGAATTTTAAGCATCACAAATATTTATAGTTCTTTGGGATGGTAGATGATGCTCTGTCAATAAATGTGGAATAAAGAATGTGAGCTGAAAGAAGGGAATATTAGAATAAGAATGCTAGTATCTAGAATCAAATAAAAGAAACTTAAAACTTGTAGAATTGGGAATGATTGAAAAGCACATCATAAATAAAACACAAAAAAATAGGGAGCCCCCAGGCATTTAAGTGTATGTGCCTTTCAATAGTTTTCTTTTGAGATATATGTGTGTGTGTGTGTGTATACATATATATATATATATAATACGTATACATTGTTTATAAACTTTTAGAATTTGTATAACTTGATGTTGAAAGTTCAAGGACTTAACATGGCACTTAGAATAACTTCTTCTAAAACTGTTATTTCTTTTCTTCTCCTACCTTCTCTTTCCCTTCTTCCCTTCTCATCTTAGATATTCCCAGCTCCCATACCTTTTAAAGTTTTTATGCCAGTGAAAATAAAAACCTCAAATGCTTCTGACAATAGTTGATGACACAGGTTTTTTTAGCATGTGATTGCAGGATCAAAATTCTCTCTTTATTTGACTGTTGGTTCAGACTAACAAATTTTTCATAATCTCTTGGAGGAAGATTATGGCTCATGTCTTGATAGAAATATATTTTAGACATGAGTGCAAATTATAGCAGCACATTTCAAAAATACCTTTTTTTTCAATATTCAAAAATACCAATTTTTTTCAAAGATTCTTTTTTTTAGAACTAAGAAAAAGTAAAACAACTCTTAAAAGCAATGCTAAGTATAATAAAATAGGTAACAGATAGAATGATCAATTTGTGGGCCTTAGTTCGGGTAAGAGAAGAAGGTGGAGTGATATATAAAGCTGAAATGTTTTGTGGTGCCAGTTTTCAGAGAGCACTGTGAAGATGCAACTATATAATAACATATGAATCAGTAATTCTGTGAATTAGAGAGAGGTAGTTGATATTTGATGTGTTAGATATTTGTGTTGGAAAGAAAATTTAAAGATTGCTATGTTATCTTCTTTAAGCATAGAAATTTTTGATGTAAATGTATTATTAAGCTGAATACCAGATGTGTGCTAGCCACAAACTGGAGGAAATATGTTTTCCATGTGGTCAATACTCACATTCCAATATAATACAATTTTTCCTGTGCTATTATGTCATTACTTTGTCATCTTTAAATAATTGTTTTCCTATGCTGAATAGAACTGTTTTGGTTTTTTAAAATTTGATAATTTTTATGGGATAGTTTTTTGTATCTTAAGTGTAGTCATAAGCAGATTAGTGCTATGAGAGCAAACAAAAGTAAACCAACTTTCCTCCTACATACATTACATAATTTAAAATAAATTGACTTACTTGGCATGTATTAGTGAATGGCTACCTCTGAAATGGCTGTTCTATGTATGTCTTCTTGGTGGTGTGCCTTTTATGTTTTTATTCCATTGAATATGAAAACTGAGACTGCTTATGACAGCAGTGTGACATAAGGTAGTATTTTAAAAGAATAACACTTAGGTCATAAGTATTACATAGATTTATAAAGAAAGGATTTCAGTTCTAATATTTGGCTAAGTTGGGAAATTTTGTTGCTTAAACATAATTCTAATTTGTAAGAAATATTTCAAAAACCAGTTAGATTATGCCTTTCATAAACTAGACGATGTATTTATTGTTCAAAACAAAAAGAAATTATTTTGAGTGGGTATATTATCATTTTGATTTTATTTCCTTAGCTGAAGATCCATCTGAAAACTATGTGAAACTAAGAGATTTTGTACTTGTGAAGCTTTGCCAAGATCTGCCTTGCTTTTCACCAGACAAGTTAATGCAAGGATTCAGTCAAGATATGGTAACAGAGGCGCAACAGAAGCTCAAAATAAACAAGGTATTTTAAATTATAATAGGCAATTGAATTTCATAAGCAAAAATTTTTATATTTAGATATTGATAAATATATACCAGAATACTGATAAATAGATCATTTGATCACTATATTGTTGGCCATGACTGGCATACTTTAGCAATTATAGTATAAATAAGTTTAAACATTACAAAACTGCTATAGAAGCAAGAAAGAATGCTATATAAGCGATATCTTAAGTTTATAATAGCATTTATTTCTCTGCTTAGGTGTGAAGGACTTGGAGCAGAATCCGGGGAGCTCCTTTGTACTTTAAAATATATTCTTCAAAAGTCTTTGTTCCTTCCAAGAGATATCATCTAGCAAATGCTTTCTAAACCACTAAGGAAAAGGATCATTTAAATTCTTCACAATACCAACATGTTCATGCTCCCAAAAAAATCAAGCCAACAACATAGCTTTCACATACTATTTCCTTTCTGGCAGTGGTTATGAACACTAGTTCATAAAGTATAATGGTGTCATGCCTTCATCATTCATAGAACCATGCAAATATTTAAGAAATGCATGTGATTCAGTGCTCAAAAATATTTTTCCCCCTGTGATTTCCTTATTATTTTTCTTCTGTTTTAAAAAGCTAACTTATTTAAATTTGGTTTAGGCTTGACAATTTAATGAGAATCATTTTTAGTCTTTGTCAATATGAAAGCAAACTAACATTTTAGCAATGAATACATTAGTGTAGAAATGAACAATGATGTTTTAGCATGGGAACTGGCTGGGTTTTTTGGGTTTTTTTTTGTTTGTTTTTGTTTTGTTTTGTTTTGTTTTGTTTTTTCACTTTCATCCTTGTTTTAAAGTGTTGATTTTTGTCCTATAGAAGAAAACGTTTTTAGGAGTCTATTAATTAGCTGTTACTCAAGTTCCCATTTTGTATAACTGGGATTGAGGGGCAGGAAATACACCATAAAACACAATCTAGAAACCTTTGTGGACCCAAACTTAGAAAATTAAAACCCTTTTCAATTCAGTGTTTAACTATTTAAAAGACCTTGGCATTGGAAGGAATAAAGAGTGGCTCTTAGGGTTCTTAGAAGGCAATTGCTACATAAGAAAATAAGGGATAATTTATTACAGGCTTGCATTAAAATATACAAATACAAATATCTGCCTTAATAGCTTCTCTAATATGTTTCTAATTTTCTGAATCTTCTGGAGTCCATAATTAGTGTGAGAGAATAATTGAATGTGGTTGGGGTTTTTAATAGATTGATAATAGGGTAATTCAGTTAGATATTTTATTAATTTTTTTCATTTTGCAGATTTGAGAAGCTTAGAGTTCTAGCTTTTTTTTTTATTTGCTCTAATATGCAAGGAAATTTTAGATTGATTAGATACAACCTGTTAACATAACTAGGAATTTTTCTCCCATTCCTTAAACTAGTGCTTTTCAGTCAGTCTACTATAAGCCTTGTCCTCTAGGAATTTACTAGAAAAGTTATTATATAGAGCCATTAGCTTGTTAATTTGAATGGTCCTGGCAGTACTCTTCAAAGACAAGAGTAATATAACCAAATATAACCAAGAAAGAAGAAAAATTGTTCTGCTTATATTCATATTTGGCTAGGGGTCAAGAAGGATAAATTAATCAGTAAAGATCCTTGGCAAGATGGAGCTACCAAGATAATTCAGGAGAACCTAGAAAGTTAGATGAAATATAGGAATAGAGAAGAGAAGTTATATGTGGTTTATTATATGTTAAATTTGATGATGAAGAGTTATAATAGTGTCAGATAAAAAGCTAGCATTATGTAAATACTTAGATTTGACTTAATATACACTTGTAGAGAATTTATAGTAAAATATTGCTATTTAATGCTTTCTTTTCCCACACTGATTTGCCATTAAATAAATCATAATCAACTGAAGCCTAAATTGGGCTAGTCATATCAAACCTTCCTACTTCAGGACATGATTTCTAGACATCATAAGAGATTTATCTCCAAATTGGTTGGCCTTCTGTTTCGTCATTGCTAGCAGTTAACACAAAATGAGAGACATTGAAAAGCCCTGTAATAAATAGATATTTACCATGTTAGTTTTTAAATAGAAATTGTTTTCCATTATTTAAAATGATCCCCAAACATTTTGGTAGTAGAAAACATAAAGGACGAGTATCTTTGTTTTTTAAAATTTGGTAATTTTTAATGTTAAATTTTCAAAATAAATTTACCGTTTCTCCTACTTACAGTAGAAGTCTATACTGTGAGCTTTCATAGTATCAGACTTGGAGTAGAGGCAATTTTGTGACAGTAATGGGGACTATGTAGAGGAATGTTAGCTTGTAAAGGAGAATGTTCTGGTTCTGCTTTGAAACATATGTTGATCATTTTATACCCAACATGTGTACAAGAATTACAGCCTGTATTGTAGTAGTACTTCTTAGGAAACGCTATTATAATTTGTACTAAAAGATTTTGGACTCCTCTAGGAACTAAAGACATTTATTTCATTGCCTAAGAATCCCTAATTTAAAAAAAAAAATAGAGAAATGATGGGAGAATCATTATTAAAAAATAAATCTCCCTGATTTGGAATGATTTGGCATTCTGGTGTGAATTGTGAAAAGTCTTCCCTGTTTAAAGCTCATTTTTTATTGCTTTTAAATAAATACTTAAATAATGTTAAAAATTGAAGTTGCTTTAAAAGTTATGTGTAATAAGTACAATGGTATGTAAATGAGAACTCTTTAAGTGGTTTAAGACTTTGGAAATTTTGTTTACACTAGATTGGGACTTGTTTTTATTGTTTTGTTTTGTTTTATACAGACTAAAGGTAGAGTATTGATGCCTAATTCCAAGTTTTCACGTTGGTTCTATTTTAATGTGTCTTTGCTGTAATTTTAATGGAAGAACAGACAATATAGCAAATTCAAGTTTCTTTAAGGACAGCATTATTTTTTACATTTAGGTGATGAATCCTTGAGGGCATGTGTGTATTCAAGAGTTTTTAAAATTCACATTGTGTTTTTCTTTTGTCTAATTTATCAGCAACATGCTAGGCGAGTTTATGAAATTCTCCGGTTACGTGTGACTGACATGGGTGACGCTGAACAATACAGAGGCTATAGACTGGACATAAAAAGAAGATTAATTGGTCCATATAAGGTATAATTAGTTTCAATCATGTTGAAATATTGTGTACTATTAAGTATTTGGAGAATCTAAGTGGCACAGTGAATAGAGGGCCAGGCCTGGAGTCAGGAAGACTCATCTTTGTGATTTCAAATCTGGCCTTAGATACTTACTGTGTGACCCTGGCCAAGTCACTTAACCCTGTTTACTTCAGCCTCATCTGTAAAATGAGCTAGAGAAGAAAATGGCAAACGACTCCAGGATCTCTGCCAAGAAAACCCCAAATAGGTCATGAAGAGTTGGACACAACTGAAATAAATGAACAATAACAACTATTCTGTGTTTAAATTAAAGATCAAGGGGGCAGCTAGGTGGCACAGTGAATAGAGCACCAGCCCTGGAGTGAGGAGGACCTGAGTTCAAATCTGGCCTCAGACACTTCACACACACACACACACACACACACACACACACACACACACACACAAAACTAGCCATGTGACCTTAACCCCAATTGCCCTACCTTCCTCCCTGTGGAAAAAAAAGTAATTTAAAGGTCAAGAAGGAAATATTATTGGATAACATTTATATCAGGGTTTAAGCCATCCTACTACTTTTATTTGACTTGCCTGGAAAAGCTCTAGAAGGATTTAAATTTTTCCACTACTTTTAACTTATTTTTGATATTTAAACTATCCTTATTAGTTGAAGTACCTGTCATTAGGATAAATTTACACATAGTAGATTTTTTCTTTCACTGTGCATCCAGGAAAATCTTAATCACCAGAATATGGTCAAACTTTTTTCTACCTTCTTATCTATTACATTTTTCCTATTTAGTATGCTTTTTCCTTACTATATTAATGGTACCCTTTTCTACCACAAGAACTATAGAGTGGCTCTCCCCCCCCCATTTTTGTCCCATGTTTCTATGTCCTTTTGCCCTTTTTTCAGCCTTTACTCCTCTTCTGCCTCTAAACTCAAGTTTTCCTCTTCCATATGTGGAAGGTGTGGCAAGGTGAAGGAGGTGAAAAAAATTGGCAACATCTGAGCAACAGAAATGATGCGGTGTCAGCAGTACAGACACTCCAAAACTATCAAGGTACAGGGATCCTCTGGAAAGAATTCTTGAACTCAAGCAATCTTCCAGTCAAGTGGCAAAAAGTTTGTTGTAATGCTACATGGCAGGCAGAGCTCTTTAGGGAACTCACAACCTAACAGGAGTGATGCTAAAGCTTATATAGGACACATTTGGTGCATTGTGTGCCAAGTATGCTAATTAGGTGGTTAGCATGCAGTTTTTGTACCTTGGGCACAGGCATCATTGACTACTGGCATGGCCAGAGAGGGAGGAGGTGCCCTTCTAAGGGGTGTGTTTTTGTTATGTTATGTCTCAGGAGTTAATGTCTATAGCTTGACTTCTGTATTGTATATGGTAACTGTGGGAGTCAGTACATGATAGCCCTGCTGATACAAGATACTCCTATTCATACAAAGGAAATTCTACAGAGGTCTTCTTGTTCTTTTAACAGGGAGAAATAGTTTGTCTCATGGAACTTACTCATGAGTTATTGATAGGATCTTTGGGCTGGCGACAGATATGGTCCTAGGACTGAAGTCCAAGCACCCCATCAGAAAGACTGAAGAATTACCACGATGGTCTGAATATATGCAGAGTTTTTCTATTTATGGCAGTTTTGAACCCTAATTGCCTGTGCATGAATATTAGGCTATGAATATTCATAGCATAGAGAATGTTACTATTGAATATCACTTATGGGAGTTATAACTTGAATCTATTATTTCTTAATTCAAAGAACTACTTTATCGCAATTCTTCCAAGTGTATTCAGAATAATTTAGCTTAGTATAACTTTAGGGTTTTGCTAAAGTTGTTGTTATATACTGATATGTGTACTGTAACTTTTTGAAATTACTCTTGGTTGATTTAGGAACTATAGTCTGTTTCTCTTATGATGTTGTTCCTGAAAGTGCAGAGAACTTAATCAAAGGTAGCTTTGAATTTCATCTTTTATGAAGCCTGAAAGGTCTACTTCAGAATCTACAGAAAGATGGCTCTGAGTACAGGGAGAGGAGTGAGAAGTTCAGTGAACTATTGTGAGGCAACTCCAGTGATTCTTTTGACTTTGCACTATGATTTTGTTTTAAAAACAGGTCTTTGAAATTCCATTAGGTATTTAAATGTTTAAGAGGGAGAGGAAGAAAATTTGGCCTCTATGAGAACTTTCCAGCAAGGAATCAGGCTGAAAAAATTGCTCCAGGCAAGCTCTGAACCAATTTATGCAGCTTGAAAAAAAAAAAAAAAAGCAAACCAAGCAGATCAGTTAGGAAAAAAATCGAATAATTTAATTGTGTAGGGAGCTTTGGGCTTACTTGGGAAAACTCTCCCCTGGGTCTTGGTGTACGGCAGGTACTTTTTCTTTTCTCTTTCTGAGGTGCAAGAAGATCAAGTAATAGTGGCAGAGAGGAATGCGGTGTAAAGGCCTGCCCTGAAGAAGAGAAGAAAGAAAGCAAGTAGTTAGAGACAGGCACCAGCTAACAATGTGAGAACATTTGGCCCATCAGCAATTGTAAATGAAAAGTCCCCAGTGGCATCAATGTGTCTTCACTCAGGCATTTAGCGAAGGCCTGCAATGCTATGCTAGGTACTGGGGATATAAAGACAAATCTGAAATAATCCTTGCCCACAAGTAGCTTACATTCTCCTGGGGTGATAGATTTATATGAATAATTAATTAAAAACAGTATAATTGGGGCGGCTAGGTGGCTCAGTGAATAGAGCGCCGGCCCTGGAATCAGAAGGACCTGAGATCGGAGCCGGCCTCCGACACCTAATCCGCACAAACAAAAACCTAGCCATGTAACCTTGGGCAAGTTACTTAACCCCAATTGCCCTAAAGGGGCGGCTAGGTGGCGCAGTGAGTAAGAGCGCTGGCCTCGGAGTTTGGATGACCTGAGATCAGATCCGGCCTCAGAAAATGAGCACCCACGCATAAATCAAATGACTAGCCGTGTAACCTTGAGCAAGTTACTTAACCCCAATTGCTTTAAAAAACAACAACAACAACAACAACAAAAAAAAAAACAGTATAATTGTGGGAAGCTGAGAACACAAACTAAAGGGGGGTATAAAAGATATCCCATTGGAGATGGCATTTCAATTGAGCTTTGAAGGTACAAGTTGTAGAGGTGTAGAGGTGAAGAGGGAGTATATTCTAGGCATGTGGGATAACTTGTGAAAAGACAAGCAGGCAAGAGATAAGAGTTCTGAGTTTGGCATAGCAACTAGTCCATTTTGGTTAGGGTGTAGTATTCATGAAAAGGAAATATTGTGAATTAAATCTCTGGAAGAGTAGGCTTAGAGCCAGACTAGGTCAAAATTTGTATTTCTGGGAAGTAATAGGGAGTCAGCTGAGGAGTCTTGAACAGCAGAGTGATATGATCAGACCTCTAATAATTTGGGCAGCTGTGTGGGAGGATGGCTTGGAAAGAAGACTGATTCGATAGGGAGAATGATTAGGAAACTAGTGTTTAGTCTAACCTCCAGGTTAGAGGTGATGAAGGCCTGAACTAAGGTGGTGGCCAAAAAAAAAGTGAAAAGAAGATTGAAGAAATGTCAATTCAGCCTTCACAACAAAACTTGGCAACTGTTTGGATGACAGGAAGGGGAAATAAAAATAGAGTTGTGGATGACTCCGAGGATATAAATCTGGATGACTAGAAAAATAATGATGTATTCAACATAAACGAGGAAGTTAGAAGAAACAAATTTAGGATGGAAGATAGACTCAGCAGGATCAAACTAAAGCTCATTGAGATGCTTGTGGAATATTCAGTTGGAAATGTCCAGAAAACAACTGATGTGGAACTGGAGCCCAGGAGAGAGATTAGAGTTGTATGTATAAGTTTAGAAGTTATCTCTATAGAGAGGATAATTGAACCTGGGAGTTGATAAAAGTGTAGGTGAAAAAAAGAGTATTCAGGACAGAGCTGTAGGAGTCACCCACAATTAAGCGACAAGAGCAGTAAGGTGATCAAACACTTAGAAAGGAAGCCAGATGAAAGCAGTGCTGTAAAAGCTTAGTGTAGAGAGTGTCCAAGAGAAAGGGGATGGTCAGCTTTAGATTCTAGCAAGTGTGACCATATGATTCTTCTATTTGGTAAATCTCAGTGTTTCCTTATGATTCTAGGATCAAATAGTTAGAGTTGATAGAACATTTATTAAATGCCTACTGTGTGCCAAGTACAACTAGGTGGCAAAGTAGATAGAGCACTGGGCTTGGAATCTGCTGACACTTTCATGAACTCAAATCTGGCCTCAAATAGCTATGTGACCCTGGGTATAAGTCACTTTACCCTGTTTGCCTCAGTTCCTCATCTCTAAAATGAGCTGGAGAAGGGAATGACAAACCATTACATTATTTTTGCCAAGAAAACCCCAAGTGGGGCCATGAAGAATTGGGCATGACTGAAATAAAAGAACAACATGTGCCAGCCACTGTGCTAAGAAAAGCACAGGACAGACAGTCCCTACCCTCAGGAAGCTCACTTTTTAATGGGGAGACTATATCAAAAGAAGCTGAAAAGGGGTTAGGGCTTCAGGGGAATGATGAAGACCTGCAGCTGGGGTAAGAAATTATCTGAGGAGGTATGAGTTAGAGTTGAATCTGTCTTGTGGAATGATGAATTTCTGGAGATCATGAAATTGAGATCATCTGGGAAATACTATTTCATCTTAATCTTATCCTTTAAAATTTTTAGTTTTGTGGTTTATTGTGTGCATAATTTTTAGTATAATAGTGTGTTATTTACACACACAAATATATAATCAGTAATTATACACATAATGGGATATATGCTTAAAACATTTTTTACTGATAGCAATAGATGATTTAAAAAAAAAAACTTAGGAATCATTGGGTAGTGCAGGCTTAGTGTAGTGGGTGGAGGGAGATATGACTAGATCTCATTTGAAAAAGACCTGGGAGTTCAAACTTTATCGAAAGCTCAGTTTGAGGTTATCATAAAAAACTAGTGTGCTCATGTTCTAGACAACTTATTATCAATTTAGTTTGGGGGAGGATCTATAATCAGACCTTTCACCAACCACAGTGCAGTGTTTTCTATTACATCTTGCTGCATGACTTTATCAGCTACCTCATCCCCCTTCCTTCCACTCTCTCCAAGCACCATGAGTTCTTTATTGCCAGATTTGGTTAGTGGCAGAATGGGGCGTGGTAAGATATAAGGGAAGGAAGCTTCCAGATCTGTTTCTCACACCACACTGTAGTAAATGTGGATCTTTTACCCGTTGTTCTAAGTTCTGACCTCTGAAATAAAGCAAAACAAAGCTTTTCTCTCTTCTGCATGACAGCTTGAAGAAAGCTGTCATAGCCACCTTTGTTTTCCTTTAAACAACCCCTATACCTTCAACTTCTCCTATGGCACATTTTTAGATCCCCTCACTGTCCTGGTTACTCTATGTTAATTAAATTCTAGTTTGTCATTGTTTTTCTTAAAACGTATTGGCCAGAATTAGACATAACCCCAACTGCTAATAAATAAATGAATGAATGAGTGAATGAATTAAAAAAAAAAAAGATTACAAGGAAAAAAGTATGTAGAACACTTAAACATTTAACTCAATTCCAGGGCCTCAAGAAGCACTATATACTTCCAAACCAAAAAGTAGTTTTTACAAACCATACTCCCCAAGGCGTTCTATGAAATATATTTTGGAACACTAGTTTGAGTCAAACATAAGAAGTTCCATGCCTTATCAGTCAGATGGTCTCTGTCACGTAACAGAAGTGAAAGGATCTTGAAAAAGTATATAACATAAGAAACCAATCTGGTGAAATAAATGTATGTAAAGGTCTTTTTAAATTGCTAAACCCTATAGATAAATTAACAGTATATGATCCATGATTAATGGCTGCAAGAGACATTTTATTAGAGAGCGCTATAATCATCCTTAATGGGGAAGCTATGAACTGGTTACATATCTTTTCTAACATTTGTGTTAAAGAATTTATTTAATTATCCATTATGAATTTGTATATTAATACTCAAATGAACTTTTTTTTTCCTTTTTGGAGGGGGGAATGCAGGGTGATTGGGGTTAAGTGACTTGCTCAAAGTCACATGGCTAGTAAGTTTTAAATGTCTGAGGCTGGATTTGAACTCAGGTCCTCCTGACTCCAGGGCCAGTGCTCTATTCACTGTGCCACCTTGCTGCCCCTCAAATGAACTTGAATCTATTATAATTTTTCTTTAATTAAAAAAAAGCAGTATTCCCTCCTATTGAAAAACAAAAATAAAAAAGAAGGCCCTTGTAACAAATATGCTTAAACAAATTCCACGTTGGCCACATCCAAAAAAGATACGTCTCATTCTGCACCCTGACACTATCACCTCTTCATCAGGAAGTGGGTAGGTAGGGGCCATGTTTCATTACTGATCTTTGGGAATCATGGTTAGTTTTATTGTGTTGACCTGAGTTCTTAAAGTTTTTTTAGACTTTTTTTTTTTGGTTTTTGGAGGGCAATTGGGGTTAAATAACTTGCCCAAGGCCACACGGCTAGGTTTTTTATTTGTGTGTGCGTTAAGTGTCTGAGGCCAGATCCGAACTCAGGTCCTTCTGACTCCAAGGCCGGCACTCTACTCACTGCGCCTCCTAGCCGCCCCAGTTTTTTAGACTTTTAAAAAGAATTTTAAAGAAATTTCTGACTGGAGTTCGTAAATTTAAACAAATGCTTTATTAACTTCTGGTTTACATCATTCATTTCAGCCAGATTTTGAGTTACAATTTTTTCCCCATTTTTCCCCTACCCACCACCCTAGGATAGCAGTCCCACATGATATCCCCTCATCCAATCTGCTCTCTCCCATATCTTCTCCCATACCCCCTTTGACTTTTCAATTAGAGCAAGGTGAGTCTCTGTGCCCCAATGCCTGCACATCTTATCTCCCAATTACATGTAAAATAGTATTGATAATAGTATTTATGTATATATTTGAAACATTTAATTTTAAAACCTCGAATTTCAGGTCCATTCCCTTCCTCCCTTGTCACCCATTCCCTCTGGGAAGATAAGTAATTCACTGTGTGTTGTACATGTATAGCTATGCAAAACATTACCATAGTAGATATATTGTGAAAGTCTGCTTATAATTCCCTCCCACTCATCCCACCCCCCACCTGGTCCATTCCCTACTTTGATCCTGTCTCTCTTCTATAGTGGGTAGTTCCACCCTCCCCTCCCCCCAAGGATGCCCTCCCCTCCATCATCTTCCCTCTTATCCCCCTTCCCCCTACTTTGCTGCAGGGTGAGATATCCCATTTAGTATGTATGTCATTCTCTCCCTGAACCAAATTCAATGAGAATATGGTTTTGCCTTTTTGCCTTCCTATTCTTCCCCTCCTCTGCAGCCATTTCCCCTTGCTTCTTCTACATGAGATAGTTTACCCTACCCTGTCTCTCCCCATCTCCTTTTGCCACTTGCCTCTCTCACCTCATAATTTCACCCCTTAAGTATCATCCCTTCCCAACAAATTCAACCCATGCCCTTTATCCATATATAACTGTAAACATAGGTACACACATTCACATATGTATTCATATGCCCATATACCCTTTGTCCATTATTTTCATACTGAGAAAGGTTTCATCAGTCACAGTTATTGTTTTTCCATGTAGGAATGTAAATAGGTCAGCTTTGATAAGTTCCTTTTGATTCCTCTTCCCTGTTTACCTTCTTTACTTTCTCTTGCTTCTTGTATCTGAATGTCAGATTTTCTATTCAACTCTGGTTTTTTCATCAAGAATGCTTGAAAGTCCTCTATTCCACTGAATGACCATATTTTCCCCCGAAACAAAATACTGAGTTTTGCTGGGTAGGTGACCCTTGGCTTCAATCCCAGCTCTTTTGCCCTCTGGAATATCATATTCCATGTCCTTCTATCCCTCAGTGTAGAAGCTGCCAGGTCCTGTGCTATTCTGATTGTGTTTCCACAATATTGAAATTGTTTCTTCCTGGCTGCTTGTAGTATTTTCTCCTTGATCTGGGAATTCTGGAACCTGGCTATAATATTCCTGGGAGTTTTCTTTTTGGGATCTTTTCAGGAGGTGATCTGTGGATTCTTTCAACCTCTATTTTGCCCTCTGGATCTAAAACATCAGGGCAGTTTTCCTTGAGAATTTCTTGAAGGGTGATTTCTAGGTTCTTTCCTTGATCATGGCTTTCAGGTAGTCCAATAAATTTTAAATTGTCTCTCCTGGATCTATTCTCCAGGTCAGTGGTTTTTCCCATGATATATTTCACATTGCCTTCTAATCTTTCGTTTGTTTGGATCTGCTTAACAGCATCTTGATTTCTCATAGTCACTAGCTTCCATTTGCTCCAGTCTAACTCTGAAGGAATGAATCTCCTCAGTGAGCTTTTGAGATTCTTTTTCCATCTGGCAAATTCGACTTTTTAAGGCATTCTTCTCCTCATTGCCCTTTTGGGCCTCCTTTGCCAGTCTGTTTTTTAAGGTGTTGTTTTCCTCAGTCAGGCTGTTGACTCTCTTTCATACTTTTCCTGCATCCTTCTCATTTCTCTTTCTAATTTTTCCTCCACTTCTCTTATTTGATTTTTAAAGTCCTTCTTAAGGTCCTCTATGGCCTGTAACTTGCTCATATTTTCCTTTGGGGCTTTTGGAGCAGGATTTCTGACCTCACAGTCCCCCTCCTTTTCCATCCTTCCATCCTCTTTGCCCCCAAAATAGGAGTCTAATGTTGCGTTTTTCTGTTTATTTTGTTTACTTTGCCTAGACATGTTGCCATTTAATTACTTGACTTTTGGGCTTTTTGCCACAGGAGGACTCTGCCACCAGACAGGGGAACTTCTATCCCGAATGTTGGGGTCTTTACAACTTCCCGTTCTGGCAAGTTGGATGCCCACCCCAGACCTCCCCCCCAGATCACAATCCAGATCCATGGAGGTTAAAGCAAGAGTGATTAACACCCAAGACTGATCGCTGGATCTCCCCACAGTTCACAGGCCAGGGGCTGGAGCTGCCACTGAAATTGCTCAGCGGCTTCTAGCCCCCAGAGGAGGAAGCCAACGCGTTCCCCAAATACTGGTCCCAAAGTCCATAGGGCACTAACCTCTCACTTTGTCCTAGGCATGTCTGTGTTGATAATTCTGGAATCGCCCCAGCTGCTGGTATTCTGGGGTCCCTCTGGCCAGTTGCTGGCCCGGCTGCCCTGGGGCTAAAAATGAGGCTCATGTGGGTCTGGGCTTGGGTGCTGCACTGGCCGCTCCCTGCAGGGCTGCTGGGCTGTCCTCAGCGGGAGGTTAGCTTCTCTGTGTCATTCTGTGGGTGCTGGTGCTCCAGAAGTTGTTCAGAGTCTCCTTTTACATGGTTTGGCGGTGATCTGGGGGGAGAGCACCTTGGAAGTGCTGTTTCTACTGCGCCATCTTGGCTCCACCCTCGTAAATTTTTCAGAGTTATTTATTTTTTATAGTGTAAATTGTTCTTCTTGCTTTTCTCATTTAACTTTGCATCAGTCAACTTCACTAGGATTATTGAGACTTTCTAAAATGACTACAATATGGCCCTGAAAGGGTATGTCCCATTCAAAAGGAAAAGAAAAAATGAAAGGGATGATAAAATAGCATATAGTCAATCAGAAAATCCTGGAACTGAAGCAGGCAAGAATGAGGGAGAACATGTGAATGGTTTTAGTTTTGTCTAAGAGGCTGCTCCCTAATCATTAGAGCTCTCTAGAAATATAATAATAAACCTTTACAGGTAGTGGGTTCCCACTTGCTGGATATCTTAAAGCAGATGCTGGATGATTTTACATGTTGATCTAGATGACTTCATATAGGAACTGGTTGTTTAAGTATGTGAAAGATTCAATGGACAGAAATTGGGGACATGGACAGTTTAAGTTCAGGGAATGACATGAACAAAGTCATAAGAGATTGGAAAGGGCAGGGTGAGTTTTTAGCAAATAATATGTATCCCACTTTCAATATAACTTAGCACATTTGAAGAGAAATGGTTTAATATAAAGTTGGAAAAGTTGGTTAGATTCAGATTCAGAGATTCTTAAATACCCATCTAAGCAGCTTGGACTTTTTTGTATTTGTGTTAGCTATGGATTTTGGATAAGCTCTTCACCCTCTCTGGTCTTCAGTTTCCTCATCTAGGTAATGTTGAATCATATGATTGCTACATTCCATAGGGGAACTATTGAAGGTTATGGAGCAGAAGAATGATTATCTAAATTTCCTTATTGGGAAAACTCATTTGGAAGCAGTATATAGAAAAAATTGTGGTCAGGAGAATTGGTAGCAGGGTTATATCTTATAGCTATTAAAATACTCCAGCCAGCAGGCAATAAGGGCCTAAATTAGGTTGGTGGCAGTGGGAATAGAAGGGGGGGAGGGAGATATAATTGACAGGACTTGATAACTGGATGTGAGATAGAAAAGAGAAAGTAGAATCAAAGGATGACTATGATATGAGTTCTGGAGCCTAGGTGATTAGGAGAATAAAAGGCAAGTTGAAGATTACAGCAGAGAGAGAAAGGTAACAGGGAACTAATATTATGAAGTACCATAGGAACAGGTCAGAAACAGTAGTTTGAGCAATTATGTCTTTTATTTCTTATCGCTATACTAATTTATATAAAACCTATAAAACTTCTCTAATTTCATAATAATTTGTAATGTGAAACCTTTCGACTCTAAAGAAATGAACTTGTTTCCCTCTTACACGTTTTTGTCTTTACAGTATAGAATTAGAGGTAATAAAGCTCCATTGCCTTAAAAACTATTTTAGAATTCAGCATCATCTCTCTTAGTTTGGTTTTTGCTATGTCAGTACATATATTTATATTTGTTATGATTTTGAAACAAGTAAATATTTCATGTTAGAATTTAAAAGTACTTATCACAGTTGATTGACATGTACTGCTTTTTTATTTCTCTAATTCATCATAATTAAGTGGGTAAAAATGGTCCTCTGATCCAAACATGACAGATCTGTGTTTTCAAAACAATTTTTGTAAGCTTAGAAGTTACTTTGGGTTAGAGCTAAGTTTAGAGATATAAAAATTAATGAACAATTTCTTAAGATTTAAGAATTACTTCCTATTTTTCAAATTTTGTAATTGATAATTCTTAAGTTAGAAGGAACTTCAGTAGATATTAAATAAAATCTATACCTGAATAAGAATTCCCCACACAGCATCAATAAATGATCATCCGGACACTTTACTTAAGGAACTCATAATGAAGGGTACCCACTGTTTTATGAACCAACTCAACTAACATCCAGGTTTCATCAGCTTTCTCATTATTCTACTATATATATATATATGAAGAACTAGCTTGTTATTTGTACAACTGTATTGTATCCAGATTGCTTTAATTGATCTCTTTTTTCATCCTGGTGTGCCCAGAAGGGTCAATCATGAGAAACATCATTATTTTCAGTGTTTTGTTGTTGACCTATAGAAAGAAGATCAATAAATCCTCAGATTTTTTAGATGATGATTAAATCATAAATATTTGAATGATCTGGAAAAACTGGAACAATCTGAACAAAATTGGGTGGCAGTAAGGATGAATGTGTAGTCTTTTATAATTAAGGCCACCAAAACATAAAGTAAGAAGAAGGCGACTTGAGAGTTATAATTTTCTACAAGTTGAATATTTCACTTGTGTGGTAACATAGGGGCAGAAAAGCCACTGTGTTGGTGATACTAATTATGATAGTCAACATTTCTTTTAGAATTTTGGAGTTTGCAAAAGTGCTAAATATACACTATTTCAGTATCATCTGCCAACTAACTGTATGGCATTAGACAGGATATTTATCCTCTGTCTGACTTTTAGTCTCCTTGTATAAGGAGGGCTGAACTAATATGATCTCTGATGCCACTTCCAGCTTTAAAGCATGAAATGTAAGAACCAGGAAATCCCTTTTATTATGTTTTGTACTAACTTCACCCCTATTTTGAAGATCATCCAGTTTTGTTCAGCATACTTTAAAAACAGAGGAGTTTCATTCAGAAGAAAGAAACAAAAATTATTAAAGGAATAGAAAAGAGTGCCTAACAGGGAGGAGTTTACCAGAAAAATTTTAAGGTGGTGACTTAATTGGCATATTTCAAACTTTGCTTTTTGGAGGGGGGAAGATTGGGCAGTTGGGATTAAGTGACTTGCTCAAGGTCACAAGCTAGTTTTTTGATGTGTGTTAGGTGTCTGAGGCCATTTTTTAACTCGGGTCCTCCTGACTCCAAGGCTGTCACTCTATTCACTGCGCCACCTAGCCATCCCCCCTATTCAACCTTTTAAGAGAATGATGGTAATTTTTTCTTCCTGTCTACAAAGGTATAAATCAGGGTGAATAAGTTTAAATCAAAGCATTAAGACTGCAGTTGGGCAAAGAGGAATACTTTTACCTTTGGAGAGATTGTAGCATCTCCATTCATGTGGTTCAAAGAATAATAGATTTAGAGTTAGAAAGGCCCTTAGAAGCCATCTAGTCCAACTTCACTTTACAGATAAGTAAGCAGGACTGAGAGGTTAAGTGACTTGGCCCAAATCTTCCAAGAATAGAACAAGGTAGACTCCTCAGTGAGGCCAGTGGTGGGAGGAGGCTATATAATAGAGGTCTCACAATCTTCACTCTGATTCAACAGAAATAAATGCTTGTATGAAGTTTTAACAGTGTCCTGAAATAGTCCAGCTATGTACTATATGCATAGAGATATGTCAAGACTAGAAGGGCTCTGGACATGACCAAATTCAATTCCCTTCAAAGAATGGTCCCAGGAAGAATAAGTGATCTGTGCAAAGGCCCAGCTAGTTGGTAGTAGATACAGGGCAGGAATTCAGGGCTTTTGGCTGTTTGATGCTTTTCCTGTGCACCACCTCTCATAGAAATGGGAATGTGTCTGGATGTGGAGAGTCTCGCTTTGACATGTAGTCTTGAATGGTGCAGTAGTAAGAGAGCCAGCTTCAAAGCCAGGAAAGCCTGGGCTCAAGTCCTTTCTTTGATACTTACTGACTGTGTGACCCTGGGCAAATTGCCAACAAGCATTTTCCTCATCTAGGAGTTCCCTATATCCATGAAATTACAGGTCCAGTCACTATCCCTATACTAGTGTGTGTTGCTTTCTGTTCATTCACAGTAATTTTTCTGTACATTAAGATCTAGTGTGTGATTTTCCTCCTAAAGTGCAAGTCTTTTCCAAAACTGTTTAATTTGGTATTAAAATATAAATCAGACATTGCATTTCTGTTGCTTTAACAGCCATGTATTTATGAAACTAGAACTAGGTCCACTCAATGGTAGGCTATATAAATTCATCGTTTTTCTTAAATAATATATTTTTCTTTTTTCTTTTCTTTTTTTTTTTTTTGTGTCCAAGATTTCTGTCCTCTAATGAACTATTACTGTTTTTATATTTTTGGCAGGGTAAATGCATGGGATCATAGGTTATGAACTGGAGGGGACCTCAGAGATCATTTAGTCTAGTTTACAGATGAGGAAATAGATCCAGGAATGTCATAACTTTCCCAAGGTGATATGGCTACCAAGCATTAAGATGGAATTTGAGCCTAGGTTTTCTAACTCCAAAGACAATGTTCTTTCCACTCTGTCATATAAACATGAAATTTTATGATATTACTTTTTTTCTGATTTGTACCAAAATGTTGGTGAAATAATTGAAATGTAAAACCTTTTATGAGGGGGGTGGGTTGGGGCATTTTTATTTAGACAACCAGTTCAGAACATTGTAATGATTTCATAATCACCTGACATATAAATGTAACTTAGTAGACAGGCTAATTATAATATTATGTTTTACAAGAATTTTTTAAAATTTTACTGGCTGAAGGATACCACTACAGACTGTATATATAGTTCATATACTTACTAGAAATCATCAGAAAGAAATTTCTAATATTAAAATGGCTTGAAGACTTAAGATGTAAAAAAAAACATTTCTGTTATATATTCTAGTATTTTAATATCAATGATTATATATACCAAGCCATAGAATATTTGCATGTATTTTTGAGGAGGGTAGGACTACTGCTGTTACTTTGGATCTTTCTTTATGAAACTGACCAAGCATCTGGAAAACATATTTTTTTCCTCCTTGCTGTGTTTTCTTTACATGGAACAAATTTTGGAATAACAACCACAGCTGTAAGGATTCTGAGCCTAACACTGTAAAGTCACAAAAAAAGTAAATTGCTTTTGAATAAATAAGTATAACATGAACAAAAACATGTTTTATTACATTTTCACATGTTGGAGACTATGAATGAAGAAACTGATCCATTAAGTATTTTAAATACAAAATAGATGTGATGGGGTTTCTTGTTTTTTGGTGAAATTGGGAAGCTGAGAAATAAGTCTACCCTATGGAGTACTTACTATATAAACAAAAGGCTTTGTGTCTGGATGATTTATGGCATATAATACCATTGCACTGTCAAATAGTCACTTTGTAAGTATATAGAGTAAAATAAGGAGAAAAGCGAACTTTTAGAATTACAAACATTTTTACTTTCTAGAATGATATGCTCATTTATGTGATGGTTTTGATTAACATTTAATTGTACTTCAATAAAAAATGTTTTTATGACTTAAGAACCAAGTGACTAGATCCATATTTCCTTATTTGAGGCATGAGGTATATAGAGAGAATTGGGGGATGGGTGGGAGTATGTATGTATGAAAGTTTACAGGAACATAATCTAAGTTAACAGATAAATTATATACAACTTCCATTTTATATTTAGTGTAGTATTTTTCTTCTTTATTCACAAATATTTTCTTTGTTCCAAGTAGAAAAGTAATTCTGAATTATCTAAAAGTGAAATATTAATAATACAAAAGCATAATTTTGTTTTATTTTTAACATTAAGCTTATTTGCCTGACTTCTTCACCTGAATGTACCATGGTCACATCAAGCCCAGAATGACCAAAATGAACTTCTTATCTCCTCCCTTGAAATTTACTGTCCAGACCAGCCTGTTTCTGTTTAAGGTATCACCATACTTGCATAAGCCTTGGACTTTTCACTTAACCTTACTTCCTCTGATCCAGTCATTTGCCTCTACAATATCTAGTACCTTCTCTCTAATCAATTGACTACCAGCCTGATTGACTTTTTTCACTACCAATCTATTGCTTTTCACCTGCAAAATTGCAATATCCTTGTAATTGTTCTCCTGGCTTTTAGTCCCTCCCTCTTCAGTCTTTCTCCAACTGTCAAAATAATCTTCCTAAAGCACAGGTCTGACCTTGTCACTCATCTGCATAAGAATTTTCAATGGCTTCCTATTGTCTTGAAGAGAAAATACAAACTCCTCAACTTGGTATTCAGAGCCTTTTACAGTCTGGCTCCAGTGTATTTTTTCCAGACTTATTTCATATTATAGTCAATTCTGCTGTAACTTTTTTTGGAAAATGTCAATTTGTTCCAGTATGATTGATGTATTAGAGAATAGTTTGAGCATAACACAGATTTTGTGTTTATACAGTTTTGCCCCACAGTTTCATCTGTGAGAAAAAGCAAGAACAAAAAACCATAGTACTGACAATAACTCAAAAACTGCATCTCTTCCAACACTCAATTCCACAAGCAAACTTCAGCTTTTTCAAGGCAAAATGCCATATTTATGGTGTATCTCCTGTGGTTCTCCCCTTCCCTCCCCCTACTTTGCATATAGCCATGAAACTCTAGAATTACAACCTTCTGAGGCCACCTTCTTTCCTTAGCCCTCTTGACTTTGCTAGCTGGAGGCCACTAATGCTACTGTTTGTTGTAGTATTTAATCTGAAATGTATAAAATTGCACCACTGTTCCTTATTATAAGTTTTCTGTTTTTATGTGTCACTTAGGAAGTTTTTAAGTGTTTTGTCCATAACTCTATTTTTTTCCATTAATACTTTGGTTTTTATTGTGTAGTTTTACACATTGAGATGCTCTTTGGGAATGTATATGTCATATTATATCAGAACTGACCCTACTTCATACATTCCATGTTCCAGCTTAAACTGGCCTGCTTGCTATTCCTGGAACTCCTCCATCTTTCTCCATGTTCTTTGCATAGGCTACTTCCTGAGTCTGGAATATGGTTTCTCCTCACCATAGTTTTACCTCAAGGCTCAACTCAGGCTTGCCTCTTATGGGAAGCCTTTCCTGTTCTCCTTTGTTAGTATTTTTTCACTCATCAAATTACCTCTTATTTACTTATCTGTTTACATGTTGTATCACACACACACACACATCAGCAGCAGCATACTATGCACACAGTAGATACTTAATAAATATTTGTTGAATTGTTTCTTGAAGCTTATGTCTTATTTGCAGATATAACAGTTAAAATCTCTGGCTATTACCTACTCCTGTATTCAAGCAACTTTCTAACATGATTATTTTTTTCTTAATGTCAGTGTTGCAAAGTGATTGAAATTTTCTATGGGAAATACATTGTTTATTATGGATATTTTTAACCCCCCCCCCAAAAAAAAAACAACAACAACAACCACCTCACTAAACTTTATTTTTTAAGGGATTTGGGGGGGGTATAGGATCAGAATAATTGAGGAGAGTGGCCATATCATGAGAAACATTATCTACTGACTTAAAAATTCACCAAAGAACACATGATGTGAAGGAGCATGATCAGAAGAGAATTAAAGCATGCTGTTGGCTGTGTTCTAGCTTAAAGGAGGGTGGGTGCTGTTTAAGGGAGCTCGGTATCATTTGATAAAACAAAAGGCTCAGAAGTAGACAACTGAAGACAGCAAAGTCTGCTAACAGTGTAGAGACAAGCTCCTTTGCTATTATTTCTACTCATTACCAAAATTCTGAGCTTGGTCTAAAAACCAAGGGTCTTATATAAAGATCATTTAAACATCTAGTTAGTCAGTATTATTAAGTGCCTTATAAGTGGCTAAGTGTTGGGAATACAAAGAGGCAAAACAAACAAGTCCCTGATCTCCCAAAGTTCAAGTTCTAATGGAGGAGACAACTTGCAAACGACCTATGTACAAACAAGACATATATATGATAAATCGGAGGTAACTGACAGGAGGGAAGACACTACCATTAAGGATTATCAGGAAAGCCTTCTTGTAGAAGGTGGGATTTTTGTCTTGGCCCTGAATAAAATTAGAGGAGCCTAGGTAAGAATAAGAAATCTAGGCATGGTTGACAGCCAGTAAAAATGTCTGGATTCAGGAGATGGGAATATTTTTTTTTCTGAGGGATAGCAAGAGGCCATGTCATTGGATCCTGTAGTATATAGGATAAGGCATAAGAAGGTTGGAAAGGTAGGAAGTCAGATTAGAAATGGTTTTGAATACCAGGTAATTTTTATATTTAATCCTGGAGGTGATAGGGAATCAAGTGAGTGCTCACTGGCAAGGATAAGACAAGTATTTAAAGTTGCTGTTTAAAAAATCTGACTCTTATGTGGCATGGAGGTGACCCCTAATTCCTCAGGGACTAATATCCGTGCAGCATAAGCACTGGCCAATTCTACTAAGTTTAAGAGCTTTTTGAATATGATTCCTGCAATGGATGAGAAGGTTGGCCCTCAGATCGCAAAATACAATACAGGGTTCATTGGTTCATCACCATCAAATTGGCCACAAGATGATGAATTCTCTGTCCATAGTAACCCATGAATAAACCACTCAGAGAAGATTGAGGATTGACTTTGTAATGGGATTAGGGCTGAGGGGAAGATCAATGCCCAGTCTCAAAATTTCCTTACACTGTAGTTTTTCACTCAAATTATCTACCTTGTATTTTATGTCTGTCTTTAACTGAGGCCAATATCAGGTTCTCCTGGGCACCAATTCCCAAGAGTATTTGCAGGCTTCAAATGTTTAGTATACTTATTTTTTATTAACTATTATGTTTAAATTTTAGGCTTCCTTAAAGATTGCAATCTATATTTAGTCCTATTGCTAACAGGCTCAGATCTAGAATTGCAAGGAATCTCAAAAGCTATGTAGTCTACTTCTCCCTAATTTTACAGGTATGACAACTGAGGCCTATTGGGGTTAAACATACTTGATTGAGGTCATGCAAGTTGTAAGCATCAGATGTAAAATTTGAATTGAGGTCCTCATGACATCAGAGTCAATATTTCCACTGGTACCACGGTTATTTTGTTTTTAACATTGGATATTACTGTTAAAGTTATACAGATTTAAGGAGATAAGCTACTGACTTGTTTACCCTAACAGATAGTTTTATTTACTGTCTAGAAAAAGCAGAGAGATCTTGCCAAAATGAGAAGATGTCTCAGGCCTGAAGAGTTGACAAACCAGATGAACCAAATAGATATAAGCATGCAACATGAACAGTTGGAGGAAAGCTTCCAGCAACTTGTTTCAGACTACAGGAGGATAATAGAACGACTTGCCCAAGCATAAAGAATCAACCTTTCTGGACAGGAAATTGGAAGATTTCTATATATTGTGCTGGGAAACACCTGTGATGGCTTGTTAATTGAGAAATCTTATGTGACACTTGTATTTACATTAAATGCTATCTTTTTTTCTCTATTTGAAGATTTTCTTCTAGTCGGTGTGGGATTGTAGGTTCTAAGACATTGTTTGTATTCTAGGACCATTCACTACTAAATAAACCACAGGTATAGCTTATGAAATACCCATTACTGCCATCTTTTTTTCTTAAATAAGCATACAAAATGATAACTTGATGGGGTGGCTAGGTTGAACAGTAAAGAGAGCACCAGTTCTGAAGTCAGGAGGACCTAAGTTCAAATTCGGCCTCAGACACTTAACACTTAACTAGCCATGTAACTTTGGGCAAGTCACTTAACCCCAATTGCCCTGCCTTCCCCCCTCCAAAAACAACAACGACAACAAACCAAAATGCTAACTTGGAAATGTCAGGTTGTAGTAATATAGCTACTTCCTTAAATAGAGGGATAAGGCAAAATAAGGAGTATAGTACTTAGCACTAACTATCCTCAAACACTAATAACATAGGGCATTGAGACCATATTGCCATTTTCTTCTAGAAAATCAGGTTTCTCTATGTTTTCCAATTGTCTTACCCTGTATTAATTTTTTTTTTTTTGCTCAGATAATGCTGTTTTGAGATGTAGAGTTTTTAAATAGACTGATTAAAAAAACATAATAGTTTCTTCTTTCCCAAAACTACATTGGGGAAAAAAAATTAAATGGCTCTGTATTGGTGGATTAGAGGAGTGGAAGAACTTTTGCACATAAAATTATCAGGTGCCTTTAGTTGCTTGTTAAATTCTTATATGTGTGGAAGGAAAAACATGGCTGCTTGATTAGGTCCTAACTCTTCCCACACACTCTTACCACAGAGGGCATAGGTACAAAGAAGATTCCTCACTTTGTCTTATTTTACTTAGGGGCACTACTCTTATCTTGGGGTTTTGGGTTTTGTTTTTGGTTTGTTTTTTTGTTTGTTTATTTTTTGGTTAAGTGACTTGCCCAAGGTCACACAGATAGTAAGTGTTAAGTGTCTGAGGCCAGATTTGAACTCAGGTACTCCTGACTCCAGGGCTGGTGCTCTCTTCACTGTACCACTTAGCTGCCCCTTGGGATTTTTTATTTGAAGTTTTGGAAAATACAGACCTTCCCCAAAAAACTTCCTTGGCTTTAGATAGATGCATGTGGAGTTAACATAGTAACAGTAAAACTGAATAAAGCTCTATTTACTTTAGCCGGTATTTCTACAGTAATAAAGTAAGCATCCCTAACTACCAAAAGAAGGCTTAACTGACTCTAGGAACAATTGTTAGGATCTTTAATTATTGGTTCTTCACAGAAGGAAGAGACCTTCGTTTCAAAGATGAAGATACTGAGACCCAGAGGGGATCTGCACAGTCACAAAGGCAGTAAGTTGCAAAGCTGGGTTTCAGATCCAGGTACACCTGCATCTAAATTCAGTCCCCTTTTCTTCTATACCATGTTGAGGTTTGGAAATATGGTAATGTTTAGGGACTCAAACCTAAAAAACAGACCAAACTAGATTAAATTCATGGGATCATCATCAATTCACAGCTGGAGTTGGCAAACTAAGAATGATTTTTTATATTTTTAATTAAAAATTTTACTGTATTTAAATGTAAAAACTGTTTTTAGCTGGGCCATACAAAGAGACCAGAGGGCTGAATTTGGCCTCCTGGCTGTCATTTGCTGAGAGATCTAGCTCAATCCCCATATTCTGCAGATGGAGAAATTACCTCAAAAAAGGTTAAGTGGTAAACAAGGTATCACTCTTAAGCAAAGCTGAGATTTTAGTATAACTCCAAATCTGGCACTTTCTACTACTATACCTTGCTGCCTCTCATATATTTAGATTGCTCAGAGGTATATCATAACTTTTATTTTTTTCACATCTTTTAAAAAAATTTTGTTTTTAGTTTTCAACATTCACTTCTACAAGATCTTGTTCTAAATTTTCTCCTCTTCCCCAGGATGGCATGCAGTCTAATACAGGGTATAAATGTACAATCATATTAAATGTATTTCTTCATTAGTCATGTTGTAAAGAAGAATTAGAAGCAAAGAAAAAACTACAAGAAGGAACAAAACAAAATAGTATGCGTTGATCTTCATTCAGATTCCATAGTTCTTTTTTTGGATGTGGATAGCATTTTCCATTATAAGTCCTTTGGAACTGTCTTAGATCCTTATATTGCTAAAAAGAGCTAAGTCTATCAAAGTTGGTCAACACATAATGCTGCTGTTACTGTATATAATATTCTCCTGGTTCTGCTCACTTCACTCAGCATGAATTCAAATAAGTCCAGGTTTTTCTGAAATCCACCTGCTTATCATTTCTTATGGAACAGTGGTATTCCATTACATTCATATACCATAATTTGTTCAGTCATTGCTCAACTGATGGGCATCCCCTCGATTTCTAACTTTTTGCCATCACAAAAAGCTGCTACAAATATTTTTGTACATGTGTACATTTTCCCATTTTTATGATTTTTTTGGGATACCGACCTAGAAGTGGTATTACTGGGTCAAAGGGGGATAGGCACAGTTTTATAGTCGTTTGGGTGTAGTTCTAAATTGCTTTCCAGAATGGTTGGATCAGTTCACAGCTCCACCAACAATGCATGAGTGTTCCAATTTTTTCACATCTGCAACATTTCTCATTTTCTTCTTTTGTCATGTTAGCCAATCTGATATATATGTGGTATCTCAAAGTAGTTTTGACTTTCATTTCTCTAGTCAATAGTGGTTTAGAGCATTTTTTTTAAAATAAGACTATAGATAGCTTTAATTTCTTCCTCAGAAAACTGCCTGTTCTCATCCTTTGACCATTTATCAGTTGGGTAATGACTTGTATTATAAATTTGACTCATAAATTTATGTTTTAGAAATGAGGCCTTATCAGAAATATTGGTTGTAAAAATTGTTTCCCAGTTTTCTGTTTCCTTTCTAATCTTGGTTGCATTGGCTTTGTTTGTGCAAACCCCTTTTTAATTTAATGTAATCAAAATTATCTACTTTGCATTTCATAATGTTCTCTTATCTCCTGTAAATCCATTTTCCATAGATATGACAGGTGAACTATTCCTTGCTCTCATTTGCTTATAGTCTCACCCTTTATGTCTAGTATCATAACTTTTTATACCTATATCAGTTTATAGTTATCCTGAAAATGTTTTTTCCCCCTCCACTATAATTAATTTCATGGATTCTGTGCTCTGGGCAAGAGAAAAAGAGGGGAAAGGAAGCAGAAGCAAATTATATCAAACCTAGAGCACTGCTGCTGAGCACACTTCTCTAACCATCCTCTTCTTTACAAAGAGGGGGCAGAAAACTGATTGCTTAATGTTACCATGAGGAAACATTACAATTACAGAGTTCTTATGGTGAAAACTGCTACCTACCTCCTAACAGTGATGGACTTGGTGTGCAATTGAAGCATTTTTTTGGACATGGCCAATATAGCAATTTGTATTGCTTGTTGCATATTTGTTACAAGGGTTTTTTGTTTTGTTTTGTTTTTTAAGTAGGGGAGGAAAGAGGGAGAAAAGATGGATTTCATCAACTGAAAAAAATTAGGTTAAAAAAAAAGCAGGGTATGGCCTCAGATACATGACAAATTTACTAGCCGTATGACCTTGAGTATGTCACTTAAGCCCAATTGCCCTGCATTTCCCTCTCCAAAAAGAAAAAAAAGGGGTGTTAGTTGAATGTAGTTAAGATTAGGGGAAAAGGGGGCGGCTAGGTGGCACAGTGAGTAGAGCGTCGGCCCTGGAGTCAGAAGGACCTGAGTTCGGATCTGGCCTCAGATACTTAACACACACACAAACAAAAACAGCCATGTGACCTTGGGCAAGTTACTTAACCCTAATTGCCCTCCAAAAAAAACCAAAACAAAGAAAAAAAGATTAGGGGGAAAAATATGTTATTGGGGAAAAATCTTTATGGCAAGTTTTTCTTTTATATGTGGGGGAATAAACATTAAGCACTTACTATGTGCCAGACACTAGTATATGCTTTACAAATATGTCACTGAATCCTCATATTTCTTTTTTTTCCCCTGAGGGCAATTGGGGTTAAGTGACTTGCCCAAGGTCACATGACTAGTTTTGTTTTTTGTGTGTGTGTGTTAAGTGTCTGAGGCCGGATTTGAACTCATGTCCTCCTGACCCCAAGGCCGGTGCCTCTATTCACTACACGATCTAGCTGCCCCCATGAATCCTCATATTTCTAAGATACACAAGAAACTAATTCAAATTTATAAGAATAAGAGCCAGTCCCTAATTGATAAATGGTCAAAAGATACAAAGAGAGGGGCGGCTAGGTGGCGCAGTGAATAGAGCGCTGGCCCTGGAGTCAGAAGGACCTGAGTTCGGAGCTGGCCTCTGACACTTAATCCACACAAACAAAAACCTAGCCGTGTAACCTTGGGCAAGTTACTTAACCCCAGTTGCCCTAAAGGGGCAGCTAGGTGGCGCAGTGAGTAAGAGCGCCGGCCTCGGAGTTGGGATGACCCGAGATCAAATCCAGCCTCAGAAAATGAGCACCCACACATAAATAATGATTAGCCGTGTAACCTTGAGCAAGTTACTTAACCCCAATTGCTTTAAAAAAAAAAAAGATACAAAGAGGCAAATTTCAAAGGAAGAAATCTAAGCTATCAATACCCATATTCAAAATGCTCCAAATCACTAATAATTTGAGAAATTCAAATTTAATTCACTCTGAGCTTCTACCTCATAACCCTCAAAGTGACAAAGTTGAACAAAATAAGTAATATAAATGTTTGAGGGACTACAGGACAAGACACAACATACTGTTGATAGGGATGTGAATTGGCCTGGCTATTCTGGAAAGCAATGTGTAACTATATTTAAAAAAAAAAGATACTGAATTGGAAGTGAAGTCAAGATGACAGTGAAAAGTAACATTTTTGCCTTACCTCCCTCACAATAAGCAAGCACCATGGAGCCACAGTCAGGATCACACAAGATTTAGTAACCAACAGTATAAAGGAATGGAGGGCTTGGAATGATATTCCAGAAATTAAAGGAGCTAGTATTACAACCAAGAATAAGCTTTCAGCAGAATAGTAAAATCCCTATAGGGGGAAAAATGGACACAACAAGACTGAACATTCAAATATATGCCTCAAGAAAAGCATAAAAAGGTAAGCATGAGTAAGAAATGATAAGGAACTAAACAAGGTTAAGTTGTTTAGATTATTATATGTGAAGACGATAAATACAACCCCTTACAAATTTTTCATCAAAAAAAATTTAAAAACAAATTTACCATCAGCAAGGGTCTTAGATGACTAAGACGGCCTGGGTGTGATTCTATTAGGTTGAGATAGTTTCAAGAGAAAGGTGAGAATGGGATGCATTAGGAAAGAGAATAGAAGAGAGGGAAAGGATGGGGAGAAAGAATGGGGGAAATTATTTCACTTGTAAATGAGACGTGCATGGAAGAGTTTATATGATGGAGAGGAGACTGGGGGTAGATGGGAGTGGGCAACACAAGCTTAACTCATTTGAATTGGTTCAAGGAGGAAAGAAGGTACACACAATTGGGTAGAGAAATTTATTGCAACAGGGAAGTAGGTTGAAAAGGAAAATAAAGCAGTAGAGAGCATTAACAGAGAGGAAGTAGATTAAGGGGGGCAATGGTCAAAAGCAAAATAGATGCTTGAGGAAGAGATGGGGGGGGGGGGAAGCATAAGAGAATAGGATGAAAAGAAACAGCAATCCCAACTGAATATGAATAGGATGAACTTATAAAATGAGAGAATAGCAGAATGGATTAGAAATTGGAATCCAACAATATATTCGGGAAATACTTGAAACAGAAAGATGTACATAGTGTTAAAATAAGGGACTGAGGCAGAGTAAAAAAAGGCAAGGGTAGTAATCGTGATCTCAGACAAAGCAAAAGCAAAAACACCTAATTAAAAGAGGTAAATGGAACCATTTTGCTAAAAGGTATCCTAGACAATGAAGGAATATAAATACTGAACATAATGGCATAGCATCCTGACCCTTGAAGGAAGAATTGAATGAGTTATCAGAGGAAACAGTAAAACTATAATAATGGGAGAACCTCACTTTACCCTATTTTGGTCTGATATAAATTTAAAATAAAGTTTAAGGAAGTGAACAGAATTTTAGGTATGTTAGATACATATTTCTGGAAAATACTGAATCAGAAGAGAAAGGAACAAACATTTATCAGCTGTGGATGGCACCTTGACAAAAAATGACCATGTTCGGCACAAAAACCTCATAAACAAATGCAATAAAGCAGAAATATTGAATGCATCTTTTTCTGACCATAGCAAGATGAAACATCAATTAAGAGCCTTTGAGGCATGGATTAAAAATTAATTGGAAACAAGGCCACTCCCAAGGGCCAAGATGGCAGAGTAAGCAGTAAATCACCATAACTCTCGAATATTTACCTCCAGATGACCATAAGGTAGGTCTCACTTGGGTAAAATGGGAATGCAGTGCAGGAGAGGAAGCATTTTAGCAAGCCCTACCTCAGCAAACCAATGGGAGGTACCCTGAGCCCCAGTGGAGTGGAGCAGGCAAATGCCACCACCAGGACTCCCCACACACACATGTTCATGTGTTTCAGCATAACCCCAGGCAAACAGGTGCCAGGGGCCAGAAGGCCATGCTTCAGGGTAGCCCCAGGGAAATACAAAAACACCCCCAGACACCAGCAGTAGGACTCCAGTTTAGCACCAGGTTAGCTGCCAGATCCCCACAGCTTCTAGCAGCGCCAGCTACCCCTCACCCCACCCCCTCAGCACAGCACTAGACATAACGGTCCCCTGTGGGTCTCAGGACAACAACAGTGCAGCACCAGGTAAACAGCCAGGGTCTGCAGCTGCTGGCACAAGAAGCCTGATACAGCTTCTACCTTCTACCTACCACCCAAGTAACAGAACTCAAATTTAAAGGAAAAGGACAAAAAAGATGAGTAAACAACAACAAAAAATCTGACCACAGAAAGTTATTGTGATGACAGGGAAGACCAAGACACAAACTCAGAAGAGGACAACAATGTCAAAACACCTTGGGGTAAAACTTTAAAGAAAATCAGGAAGTGGTCTTGTACCTTAAGCAAGACCCAAGTAACGATTTAGAAGGGGACTTTTATTGGCACCAGATGACTTCTCAGGGCCCTACCCCAAGTTGAACAGCAACCAGCTGAGGCAAAGTTTCAGCTTTTAAAGGCAAGCCATGCATTAGGGATTGTATAAGCAGGAACTTGTAGAGGCTAAAATCAGTGATTTGTC
>WOXC01003450.1:60000-61890 GCA_011680675.1 Gymnobelideus leadbeateri
ACCTTCTCCCAATGGAGCCAGCACAGGTACATGGGTGGTCATCCCTGCCCCCGGCCTGACACTGGAACTAGGCTGGCTGGCCTTGTACCCACCCTCACAAGTTGGCCCTGCCTTGCGGCCCCAGCCTCGGTAATACAGAAGGGGCACTACGATCTCCACAGGATCTCCAACACAACTAGCTTTGTCCCAGAAGGCCCACCCAACATCTTGGGGAAAGAAAGGGACATCCTGCTGTGTCCAGCCACCCCAAACTTCCAACAGGCGAAGTACTCCCAGAAACAGAAACCGCACAGAAACTCTCCTCTGGAGGATGGTACAGAGGGGCTAGGTCCACAGAGCCAAAGTGAGATCTGATTGATGTCCGGGGATGGTCTGGGCTTTCTCAGCCTTGAGTCCTGGCGCCCTGAAAGATCTCCGGAGATGGGTGCCCTAGAAGTCAGAGCCATGTAGCCTCCTTCCCCTGAGGCCGAGGATCTCTCAGGTTGGGTCTTAGGCAGCAACACTGAAGGCCGCCAATCTCACTGGGGCCTCCAAATGTTGTACCCGAAACACGAGCAAGACCCAAGTAACAATTTATAAAGGGACTCTTTATTGGCGCCAGGTGACTTCTTGGGGCCCCTCCCCAAATTGAACAGCAACCAGCCAAGTCAAAATTTCAGCTTTTAAAGGCAAGCCACATGTTAGGGATTGCACAAGCAGGAACTTGTAGAGGCTAAAATCAGTGATTGGTTAGTACACATTTTGATTTTCCTGGGCCCAGGAGTTTCCCTACATGTGGCTAAACCTGGCAGTTTGCTTACTTTCATGAAGGAGAGTTGGTTGGGGGAGGGGAAAGGAACAGGGGACCCAGAATGGGGCCAGGTACAACAATCTCAACCCAGAAAGAATGCATGGAAGAGGTTGAAAAGGAGTTCAAAAATATGTAAGAAAAGTAGAACACTTTTTAGCTGTGTGACTTTTGGCAAATCACTTAACTTCAATTGCCCCTCCAAAAAAAAAAAAATCAGAAGAAAAATTGGGGAAAGAAACAAGAATGATGCAAGAGAATTAAGAAAAAAACCAGCAAATAGCTTGGAAAAAAGAAGACAAATGCTTAAAAAGTAAAACTGGCCAAATGGAAAAGGAGATACAAAAATCCACTGAAGAAAACTTAAAAAGTACAACTGGCTTATAGGAAGTAGGAGACCTAACTGAGGAAAAAAACTCCTTAAAAGTAAGAATTGGGCAAATGGAAGCTAAGGACTCTATAAGACATCAAGAATCAAACAAATTCAAAAGAATGAAAAAAATAGAAAATATAAAACAGTTGATCTGGAAAACTGATCCAGGAGAGACAATGTCAGAATCATTGCACTACCTGAAAGCCACAATCAAAGGGAGGACCCGGGCAGCATCTTTCAAGAAATTATTAAGGAAAACTGCCCTGCTATCTTGGAATCAGGGGACAAACAAAAATCTATCAATCACCTCAGGAAAGAGACCTCAAAATAAAAACTCTGAGGAACATTATAGCCAAATTACAGAACTATCAAGTCAGGGGAAAAAATGCTGCAAGTAGCCAAAAAGAAACAATTCAAATATTGGGGAGCCACAACCAGAATTACACAGAACCTAGAAACTGCAATATCAAAGGGCTGTAAGTCATGGAACATGATATCCTAGAAGGTAAAGGAGCTAGGACTACAACCAAGAATCACCTACTCAGCAAAATTAAGCATATTATTTTAAGGGAAAACACATCATTCAATAGAAAGATTTCAAGCTTTCATAGGGAGAAGACCAGAACTAAACAAAAAATTTGATATCCAATATCAAGACCCAAGAGAAGCCTAAAAAGGTAAAAGAAAACATAAGGGGATTAGCAATACGTAACTGAACGAAGTACATCGA